>CAJNDV010028069.1:32969-56653 GCA_905221635.1 Symbiodinium sp. CCMP2456 | reverse complement strand
TTTGCACTCTGGCGGCGAAGGAACGATGCCGCATTCGCCTGGTGACGCTGCGAACGAACGTGCACAGGCAGCGACAGGCCTACATAGTATCCACAAGCCTTGCAAAATAAGCAGTCCGTCCATCGGAGCATAGACAACAACTCCCGACTGGTCAGTCGGGCCAGGCTTCTAGTTGGAAGGCGGTCCGGGAATCTTGAAAAATGAAATCCCTTGTAAACTGTTGTAGTTCGTGCCAGACACCTACACTGCTTCATGTCAGGCTCTCACTCTCAAGACAAGGGAAGGGAGGGAGAGAGGGAGGAAGAGAGGGAGGGAAGGAGGGAGGGAAGGAGGGAGGGAAGGCGTCGCTCGCGACACGTAGAAGCCGAACCTGCCGGATGGCCCGGTAGGCTGGCGACAGTTAAACAGGCAAGGCCGCGTGTCAACGCGGGCAAAAGGCACACGACAGACCCCGCACACATTCAGATTCATGGTCGTAGTGGAGAAGCATGGGCGTCCACAGAAACGTCGAACACGGACAAAGCGTACGCTTGATGTTCGCATTCACTGAAGCGAAATGATAGAAATGCGGCCGGGAAAAAAAAAATCGTGACTCAGCTTCAGTGGCTTCATCATGAACCCGCCTAAAACTGCATGACTCGGCTTTTGTATTTGTTGCGGGTGCTGGAGTGCGTCTTATTGGATCATCCTTTCTTGCATGGGTGTGGCACAACGAACAACTTTCACCTTGCGGAGCTTGCAAAAAAATCTTCCTGAAGAAAAAATTGAATAAAAATTAACATCTTCTGAATTATTAATGGTATTCATTTATTTTCCTGAACTTGCAATAATATCGATATTAATCGATAATTTGTTCTTTTTGAACATTGGGAAAGATAAATAATTATAATTTGATTCATTTTTCAAATTTGATATTTTGTTTGTTTAAAATTTTTTTCGATTTAATCTTTATATTTACTTAAATCCTTTTCAACGATAAATATATCAAAACCAATTAATGCTAAATTGGTTTGAGATTTCAATTAATATTCAAATAAATGCCCATTGAATATATTCTAAAATTTATTTTAATATAGTCAATAATTTCATAAAAGAAAAATAAAATAATGCTGGAAATGCATAATTAAAATCACGTTTAAATTTGAAATTTGACAAAAATTTCATTTTAATTCATTAAACAAGTATGATGAATGATATAATTAAATCATAAAATAACGAGAAAATATATAATTATAATTTGAAAAAATTTGATATTCTGATCAATTATCAGCAACTATATTAAAAAAAAAAAAATGTCAAGATAAAAAACTTGAAAAATTGATAAGAAATAACAAAAATAAATCTGATAATATTATTCTTGTTTTATCAATTTTAATTTTTTTTGTGATTTGATTTCTGATTAATTATTATGACGTCCGCATTTTGCATTATCGTTTATAAGTATGCCGACATAGAAATTATAATTTCTGGAAAAGCAAATTTTTGAAATCCCTGAAAACAAATTTGGCCGTTTTTTTTCAGGCACAAATATTAGATTTTCAATTCAATAAAAAGCCTATATTTGATTCAAAATATACGAATCAAAATAATATCTTATAAAAAAAATATTCGATTTTGTTAAACTTACAATTAAAGTAAAGAGAAATAGAGAGATAGATAGATAGAAGATAGATATCGAAGTTTCGTGTACAAGCACTACCTCATATCACTTCCTATAAAAATCTTTTTTATCGATAATGCATATGAATAGATGAGATTTAAAACTTCAAAATAGTTATAATTCATAATCTATAACTAGAATATACGATATTAGAAAATAGCATCTATTTATTAAATTTTCTGCCCGAAGCCTTGAACTACCTAGATTCCAAAATTTCTAAAAATTTATAAGACTGGGCCTAGCCCGAGACCACCAAAGAAGTCCCCGCCTCCTTGAGGCTATAGCCCGAACTTCTATATTTTCGCCGTAATTTATAAATTCTTCTTTATTATGAAAGCAAGTTGAAATAACTTCATAATATATTTTCAAATCTATAAAAAAGAATTGAAATAAATTTATGAATTTCATTAATAAAAAAAATATATAAATACTCAAATATTCTTAAGCTTTCAAAAATATTTAGATTTTCTTAGTAAAATTTCGATTTCAAATTATAAATATTTAGAAAAGAAAGTTATATTTTGCATCATAATAAATATATAAAATAATTTAATAAATATCAATTATTTACTTTATAATTCATAATTTAATTTAAAACAATATAAACAATTAAATATCTGTAAGATTTCTATATAGAAAATCTAGAAATATTTTATATTCAAAAAATCAATATTAATTAATTCTTAATAAATTTCAAGAAAAAGAATCGAAAAAAAATTAAATTCATATATATATATAAAATATAATATCGAAAAAATAAAAGAATTAAAAAATCAATTTAAAAAATCATTATAATTCAATAATTTCAAATAACGATATCTCGAAAAATATTTATCTACTAATATTCAATCTAAAAAACAAAAATATTTTATTTCTCAGATCTTTAAATAGAAAATATAATTAATATTTCAAATATTAAATAAAACCAAATAAATCAATCGAACTAAATTTTAAGAATTATCAATCCAAATAAAAAAGAAGAGCGAATAAATCGAAGGCAGAAATAAATAGAGAAAAAGATTCAGAGAGAAATGAATTAAAATAGAGAGAAATAGATAGAAATAAATAAAGAGACAAAGATTTATAGACAGAAGATATATAGACAGAGTTAAATAAATAGAAAAGGCATGAAGAGAGACACAGAGACAGACTCATAAAGATACACAAAGGGATGCACAGAGAGATACGCAAATAATGCAGATAGACGCACAAACAAATATATAGACAGACTCCCAGATTCACGCACAGAGAGATACCAGAGAGACGGACGCACAGACAGACAAACACAAACACACACCCAACAAAGACACGCGCACACACAGAGACACAGACAGAGACACTTGCTCAT
Source organism: Symbiodinium sp. CCMP2456 (assembly GCA_905221635.1). Taxonomy (NCBI): domain Eukaryota; class Dinophyceae; order Suessiales; family Symbiodiniaceae; genus Symbiodinium; species Symbiodinium sp. CCMP2456. Next base: position 53,645 of record CAJNDV010028069.1, on the reverse strand, counting down.
AATCTACTAGACTTTTTATTATCACGAATATATTTCTAAAATCTTTGAAATTTTACGTCCACGAATATACGTACCAAAAATCCCAGAAATTTCTTGATTACCGCGAGTATGATCACCCAAACGACCAAAACTCCTGAATTTTTTAATGACGTGAGATTTTATTAAATTACCAAAATTTCTAGAAATACAACGTGCTTTTATATATAGAATATTCCAAGCAAATTTCACGACAATGTATCGTAAATAGAGAACAATTATATATATATATATATATTTACACAAGAAAATAGAAAGCATTATCTTAACACTTAGAATATTGTGATTGTTAGCCGCATGGTTTTTCGATACATCAGCAATCTGAACCAGAAGATTGTTTTCAAGACTCCTGGATATCCAAGTTTTTTTCTATTGTTTGCAGAGATGTCAAGACCTCAGGACATCTGTTAACTCGGGATATAGACCTTGCTTGCGCTGTAGGCCATGCTTGCGGTTGCAGGGCATGCCTTTAGGGCATGGTGCCGCCGAGCTTGCAAGCTTCAAAGTCTTCACTTTTCCGAAAAAACAACAATCCTCGCGCAAGGGTGGTTGGCTTCTCTGCGTGGTTGTCAGCTTGGGACCTCTGGCTGCAAGCGTCCGTGTTCCACATCGTCGCCCCGCCTCCAAACCGCACCTCCACAACCGAAAAGCTTGAAACACCACCAAATCAAGCAACACGTATTCAAGCCTTATGCATTTTGTGAAACCAGCTTGCAGCCTGAGTACTGGACGCTGGTTGGCAAGCAGTTCGCATCAATTGGCTGTCAAGACTTGCCAGGCTACAAGGTTCAAGGGTTGTTTGTCGCAGAATATGCCTGCTCAACTCACAACACCACGTTCGAACTGATCGTAATAACCTACACTTGTGCGAAGTGTTCTTTTTACAAAGCACGGCGTTTGCTGCTTTGGGATTGCTTCGGGATTTCGGCAGCTTGCCTTTGCGTGGGCGGCATGCGGCGCACAATGCTGGAAGTCACTGTATCAGCATCCGAGAAGATTACGCTGAAGAAGTATGCTGTGAACACGTATTCACTGTTATACATATATATATATATTATATATATATATATATATCGCTCTCTCTCTCTGCAAAATGTTGCGTCTCCGGAACTGGCATGGAGCGATGCGTTCGGTTGCTGCGAAAAAGTGTGCGAGCTGTCTGCCAAACGTGCAACGCATCCAGCAGGCATGGCGCTGCTCGAACTTGTAGGGTTTTTTTGGGCTCCACATTCGAATGAAAACCTGCTTTGGGGGCTTTAAACACTGACGCCTTCCAGGCCTGAAGCCCTTGGTCAAGCCCATTGAACCCTGCAGACTCTGTACGTATGCTTCCTCACTGAAGTTGAAATTGGTCACGCGGCCGCCTGCGAAGCCATGGATGGCATCATTCAGCGTGGGCTGTTGCATGTGCTTGCTTCGAGCTGTTGTCGGAACAGGCGTGCTCATTCCCATTTCCGAAATCAACCTAAACACTTGAAGCCTTCATCAGTAAACTCGGAATGAACATAGCGCCAAAACCCAATGCCATGGACACATGTCACGCATGGCTCAACCGCAGCCGGCCCTGCCTGTTCTGCGGCTTCGGCATGGGCTTCCTTCAGAAAGGCGCCGAGGTAGAGAGGCCAAGGGCGAGCAAGCACTCTTCAGGATTCATTCAGATGCGGTTGTCCGGTTTTCATTGTTGGATTTCCTTCTCATCGTTTTGAAACTTTTTGCTTTGTTTGCTGGTGATTCTTGGCCTGCGTGCGATTATGTATTCTTGTCTGTTGGCACCTGTTGCGCATTTCTTAAACCTCTGTCTTTGCTCCACTTCGTTTGGTTTTTCTTCTTTGCTCGGTTGCGGCACACGCTCTCAACACTCAAACATTCCCATAGCGCGTGAGTTTACAGCAGTGTTGAGGGGACGGCCGCGGGACAGCAGCACAACCAGAGAGTATGGAAATGCTGAAGGCCATTTCGCGCAAGTGCGACCTAAATGCAACCTTCGCACAAATACAGCATGCAGCTATAATAAACGAAATACAATCTAAAACCAGGCACAAAACTACGTTGACGAAAGCTGATGACCGGTAGCCAGACGGCGCCTGTCTCTTCCTGGGGTCATGTTAGGGAAACTCCCCTAGCTGGTCACAGTAAGCAACGCATATGATGGTCACAGCCACTGCCAGGCTAAATGCCCAACATACTTCCCACCCCCTTATGAAGCAACGTCACTGAAACAGCGGAGACTGTTTTTCATAGTCTTTTCCTTGATTCCGTGCCTCCGCCCCGCACAAACAAAAACCTAATCCTTAACCACCTGCCCCCCTTAACATGTCAACGTTGCTTCATGATCAGAATAAGGCTTTGGGGTGTAAAGTAAAGCAGGAACCGGTAGGAAGAGTTTTTTCGAATTAGTCAAGCCTCTACAAACAAAAGCCCAAGCATTTCCTGACCCTGGCCTGGTCTCTGGTGCCTCAGGCCATGGAGGGGGATCCGCAAGCCGAGCTTTCAGAGCCCTGCGAGGAATTCCGGAAATCATCGAAATCGTTCGACTTTGTGAGTTTGGGCTTGGGTTGGAGTCCAGGGCTTGTCGAGCTTCGGCTTTGGTGTTTGAATGAAGCTTCAGAGCGTTGGGGTTCTTGCGCTGAGGTCACAGAAGCCTCAAAGCCTGAGTTGAAACCTCCGGACACCCAGAGCCACGGCTTGATGAAGCCCCCAAATCTGAAGTCCGAAGCCCTCATTCAGAACCATCGAAAAGACAAAAGCTGGAAAACACAAAAAAACTCTGCCACTCGAGGGTTCCACCTCTTGGATCCTGTGATGGGCATGAGGCGCCCGCACCCCAAGCCGAGCTTCGACAAAACACAAATCTCTGGCTCTCTGTGCTCTGCTAACCCCGCCTCGAAACTCTAGGTCCCTTTGGGGTGCTTTTAAAAAAAAGGTGCCGTACTATACTGGGGACCAAAAAAAGGACCCTAATTTAGAGAACTACCCACATTCCTAAATCCAGAACCTGCCTCATCTGGCCGCGAATGTTGACCTCGAGGCCGTTGAGCCTGGTCGGCAGCGGTGCTTGGCAAGGGTGGTTTGCGATTTCAACTCAGGATTTGATATGTGCTGTGTTTGGTTGTCTTGTTCAGGCCGCCACATGGTTTGCGTTTTCCCGTTTCAAGCTGGATCTTTGGAATACGACTCGACTTGGCTCTGGCAGCCATTTGCAGCTGCGAAAGACAAGGAATGTGGTGTTGTGGCAATGCCAAAATGCAGGAGTACACTGCGCAGTATACAAGCAAGAGCAAACAGAAAACCCACCACAAGGAACTGTCTCCATTTGTGTACAAAGTACACACACAACGAAACAATACTACATTTGAACAAACACCCCCACAAGAAAGGCACGAATAATCATACAAGTGTAGAAATACAACATGGGCATCACCAGAGCGAAAGCTTTACGGTAGAGCGTACAGTTCTGAATGATCGACGTATACTTTATACTGCCACCGCGTGTCTTGAACTTCCATGTCATTCCACTGACCTAATATTCCATTGAAAGTGCCAGGGTATAGAGATTACTGCGGGCTTTCTCACCAATACAATCGAGGAAGCCTCTCCTATGGCATATTCTTCGAAACCGTTTTGGTCCCTCAAGTTCCAGACACCTAGATCTAACGTAAACCCCCAACTGCAAGCAAAATCATTCTGCCTCCCCATGACATCCTCAGCCACATCGGCATCCACCTGGGCAGGTTGACGACATCTTTGAAGTTTAGAGAGCCTGTCTCACTCCAAAAGGGCCAATCTTCATGTAGACCCCTTTCTCGTTAACACCCTCCCAATTATGTAGGGAGTATGTAGGGATCCGAATACTGGGTTCTGCCGTGCTCGAATGTCGAAGAGGCACAGTACCTCATCCCACCTTCTTGGTCCAGCAACTCCTGAAAGCTCCTCTTTGTGATGCAACTGTACGTGTGCACGGCCGGAGCATGGAAGCACCAGGCGATAGAAGGGCTCCATAAAATTAGTACGATTGTTTGCAAAGGATGCTACTTGTTTTCGGGTTCATTAGGGTTCCTTCTTTTGTTCCTAAAGCTCCCATTATGTTCAGTTTACAGCCTTCGTCAGTCAAACCCTCACTTGGGTGCTGACGACACGGAGGATCACACCTGCACCACGCAGCATTCTAAAGAGCTCAAGACCAGGCTAAGGCTTCCGGAAGAACGTGAATCCTGAACTCTAAACTTGAAGATGTCGGGCTTTCCTGAATTCTGTAGGTTGTCCGGGATAAGCAGTTGATGGATAGGGATAGCTTAGGGAAGAAGGGTTTTCAAGCCATTCCGCACCCTCATTCCCTTTCCGCAGTACAACCTAACGAGCCTGCACTTAGCATGGGTACGTGTTTTGGAATGAACCTGCTACCGAGGTCAAGGAATCGGATCTGAATACATTTACTGTTGAGGGATCAAGAGGAGTAATCTTGGACGCTCAGCAAGGTTCTTCTGCGGAGGGGGCATTACGGCATTACCTAGGAAGTCGCCGCAGGGGGATGATGAAGGGGTTGTCTTGCTGTGGGACATCAGCAAAGTGGTTCATTGGAGGCCGGAGAACATCCAACATCTACTTTGGTTCCTGGTAGCGCAAACTTTCGCCTATGTGGCAAACCTTTGTTCCGAAGTCTGCAAGAGCCACAGATGAACGCTGGTAAGCCAAGCACTATAATCTCAAGGAAAGTTTATCTTAACGTCTCTGCCTACAGAGGTGCGTCCCGGTCGGTGGGAGAGCAGTTTAACCGAGTGCCTCGGCTTGCAGAAAAGGCTTTAAGCTCATGAAAGCCTAGCAGCAATGCTCCCAGACAAGCATCAGCGAACGCAATGGTAAATGCAGAGCAAGAGTGCTAACAGTGGTAGTTGCAGCAGCAGGCACTAGAAGTAGGATTTGTGGGAGGGGCGAAGTAGCAGTAGTGGTGGTGGTAGTAGGAATTGTAGGAGGCGGAGGAGGAGGAGGAGGAGTAGTAGCAGCAGCAGCAGGAGGCGTCGAAGTAGCAACAGCAGCAGGAGGAGGAGTAGTAGTAGTAGTAGTAGTCATAGTAGTCCGAAACAGTCACCAACTCACCATGCTAATAACACTTAATGACCGCGGCAATAGCAGCAGCAAGCAATGATGCTAGACTCAAAACGGAAGGGCTTAGGGTTGCAAGGTTCCTATCCTGGAAGCGTCGAGAGGATGAACAAGGAAATTCAAAACCGAAGGTAAGATCTCAATTGCTAGAGTTCTGGGTGCTGCGGGGCTTGATCGCTAAATCTCCTTCTCCCTCCAACTTGCGCATGGGTCCTCCCGAACTCGTCCAGGCGATGCAATGGAAGGAGTTTATGGTCTATGTAGGGTACCTACAAGCTCGAATAGGGTGTGCCCCAACTCTGATTCCACAGGTGGGCAGGCAGCACCCAGACTGGGCATCGCCTGGGGCACAGATTACTGTTATCTGCGTTTTCGCCGCTGCAGTGTTCAAGACTTCCAGTTCTCCAGGGCAACAGAGCTAATGCTCCAGGATGTCATTGCGATGCCAGAACAAGTGGGTCCGTAACACAATGTGGGTCCGTAACAACTATACAAGGGCTTAATATAAGGGTTGTCACAAGGGTTCGTTCACAGGGGTAGATTCGCCGCCGTCCACTTCTCTTATTTCCTTGGACGTATATTCCGCAAGCCCAGAAACCCCAAAAAGCCTTCCGCCACAAACTACCTGCTCATATAAGGGTCGGAGTTTACGAATAGTATACCCTTTTAGGCTTTGAAAGAAGCAGTTCTTGTCAAGGGGCACTGCACCCCGCTCAATGCCCGCCTGAAGCTGATGGCGTTTAGGGTCTAGGGTTTCGGGGCTTACGAATTCTCTTCGCTGAAGGCTGTAAGGGTTCCGTACGGATTGTTGGTTCTGCGTGTTACTGTTAAAGAGATATGAGGGGATATAGTTACTCAGGGGGGGCTGACTGCTCTAAGCCTCCAAAAAGAACCCATTTGTTTATATGCCAGGGTCATCTATACCCGAAAAGGGTCCACTCACCGAACCCGAAGTTCTTGTCAAATGCTTATGAGCCATTAGGGGTTCTTGGGTCTGTGTTTATACCTCAAGGCCTTAATAATAATTAGTATGAGGCTCCGCAGAAAAAGTATAGCCAGTAGCCCTAAAAAACTAGTCTTGCTAATCATCTAGGTCCCAATCAATGGCATGTTCTCAGATTGAAGCCTTTGAGTACTACTGTTGATGGACAAATTCCTGCATTACCCGTTATAAGGAATATACCATAATTCCCATAGTTTAAGGTCCTTAAGGTCATGCAGGATTTTGTCCATCAACAGTATCTGGTGTCTGGCTTTAAGGCTGGTCAGATGTGGGGTTCTGATCACAATCTGAGAGTTTGCTGGGCTTAGGTGACAAAGCAGTGAGAAGCTCCCTGTCTGCTTAACGGGTCGGGGGACGTGGGGCTAGCAGTACGGCAGCCATAGTTGGAAAAAAAAGGCCTCAACTAAGGTACTTGTAGCCCGACTTACCAAATCCCATGACCCTTTAAGCGCAACCCTGAAAATCGCCACGCGCATGGCGAAGCCTGTGGTGTTTTCTGACTGACGAAGCAGGATCGCCGTTCATTTCAACAGCCAAGAACACACCGGGTGAGTTGGTACCAACACCATAAAAAACGATAGCTTCTTGCCAGAACACTCCTGAGCTCAGCGATGGTGGCAGCAACAGCATGCGGATGGGTGGTGGTTGTCACTACTATCACTACTACATTGATATTTGCAGTAGCGGCAAAGGTCGTGAGTGGTAGTAGAGTTAGCAGCAAGAAGGACTCCTAGCAGCAGCGGCAGCACAAGAGTAGCAAGAGAGCGCTCGAAAAAGTAGCCAATCCCGCCGACATCAGGTCTTAGGTGAGCTGCATGTGGGTTTAGGGTTCAGGATTCCCTAAACTTTAAACTTACATCTCGGCCTCTGCCAAAAGCTTGTACACCGCTGAGGCGTTCCAGTCGAAGGGAACCTCGCAGGATACAACGAGTCGAAGGCTTGGCTTCCATGGCTTCCAGTTCGCCAAAGTTGAGGGTTTAAGTGAGCTACCAACCCCCAAACTCTAAACCAGTTGGCTTTGGAGCTGCCTTCGTCAAACTTTGGCGCGAAAGTGAGTTGGCTTCTTGTCGTTGGGTGAGATATCCCGTGTCCAACCAAGATACTGACCAAAGGCCTGATAGACACATGCTTCTGCTGAGGATTTCGCTTGAGTTTTGCTCGTTGCCTTTGATCGGAATCTACTGTGCATCTAACATGTGCAAGTATCTCTTGACGAAGACATCCGTGACCAAGACACCTTTGCACCAGCAAGAACTTGACTCTACGGTCCTTTGGCGAAATTCTTGCTGGTCATGTAGGAGCCTTGATGATTGAGAACAGGTTGTGGTGTTGGTCTATTGTGGTATGACCATGCTTTAGGGACTATCACGGAATACCGTTCCAACCCCATAGTAAGAGGAACTGGCCACCTCTTACCAACCCGGACACCGTCTTTCCTGCAAACCACAGCAAACCAGAAGGCCGGTGTTCTATATTCTCTGTTAAGGTGGGGGCCTAATTTATTACCAATGCGATTTTGGGGGCTCCTTGTTATAATTACAGTATAATGGGACCCAAAACCTTATTCTAATTATTCAGGTCCCTATATTGTAATCTATAAGGTTGGTTTGTTCCACATACTCCTTACAGGGTTCTATCAACTCATCAAAGTTCCCTGCGAAAATCCTCGCAAGAAAAGAGGACACTAGCTATGCCCCAAATTAGCTAATATGCTAGTGAACAACAAGACATGTAGAAATCACACTGCTAGTTGAATGCAGCACTGGCCAGGCCTCGCCAACATAGACATCCTGAGACGGAACAGATCTGTAAAAGAGAGCTTTTCCTTCGGGATGCCTCTAAGAGGGTTAGGGTTTCTATAAGTATACAGTATACGGTATTTAGTATATAGTACGATAGACCAGGGAATGGTCTGGGTTGTAGAGCCTTGCCTATTGACGAGAGAGCTCGTCTCGCCAGCGAAATGCTCAGAGAGACCAGGGGGCCCATACTGCGTAAGGGCTTCAAAAAATAGAGAGATCGGTCCTGACGCCACGTATGTTCATGTCATACAACCTTGCTCAAATTACTTGGGCCTCGCTACTACAGGGCGTTTTGATCTTCATGAGCATGCAGAGTTGCAACCACCAGAAGCGGTGAAAGGGGCAAGCGAAGATCTGGCATATCGCCCAGTCCCGGCACTTTGCTGCATGCTTGGACCTCCTTCGGCCCATCCTCTCGTCATCGCAGAACTCTGCGCGCGCTACATGGCTACATGGCTTCATCGTTTGTATCAGGGCCCCCATGCTGACATTTGCGCCCTGTCAGGTCGGTCTCACCCTGACCTAGACTTGTAGAGACCCTTGAAGCTAAACGACAGCAACTCAATCTTCACCCTTCCAACCCGCAATAGTCCCGACAGCCACGGAACACCTCCAGCCGACATTGGTAACAGGCCTTCTTCGGGTGAGAAGCTTATCACTGGAATTGCCGCGACCACAGTGGAATCGCGTTCTGAATGCTAAACTCGTCATGTTGTGGAAGCTTCTGGCCTAACGCATTGAGATTGAACCCTGCATTGGCAAGCAAAAACCAAGAAGGGGCCCAAGACGAGCGTCTGTGCAGTGTTGATTGAACATCCTGGCGTGCTTTGCCACCTTTGCTCGCACTGGCCTGAGCCCGGGGGCGTTCTTCGTAGAGGACCCTCGGAAACTAGCATCAAATCAGCTGCTGGTTCTCTATCGCCGGCAAAGTGGCCCCATTCATTAGCAGTCCTGCGTACTTAGCAGTCCTGCGTACTTGCCTGACACTATGTTGCGTTGACCAGTGCTTTGCATGGACAGCTTCCGACCGGACTCTCAAGGTCCTGAACTGTTGAGCCTTCAAGAGTAGCAGCATAGCCCCCCTCTACGGCCCCAAGTCTAGCTATTTCTTCTTTTTTTGACATGAACCTTCATTGCCTCATGTCATGATGCACTTCTAACTTTTCAGGAAACGTACATGGCAAGAGGCCACCGCGAAGGTTCCCAGACTTGCGCTCGCACAGGCACGGAGCTTTGCATTGGAGGGCTCTTCGTTTTGGGATCCTGGTCTGAACGTTCCAAGGGCACTTATCCTTGCACCCGGCGAGGAAGTCGAACTGACATATAGCAGCTTCAGTAACCAATCCTTGCCCGAAAATGAAATTAGCAAACATTGTCCTAAAAGTTAGCTAGTGGGTTCTGAACCTTGCGCTCCAAAACCCGAAAGCCTAAACTCAAAATCCCCAAGTCCAAAGCCCAAAAAAAACCCAAACCGTCGCTCTCCCTCCTTAGATGAATTTAAAGTGTAGCCTTCCCCGCAGGGACTTTGCCTCGTCCTGTCGTCGGGGTGGTAGACCATAAAGCCTTGCTTGGTAATGCAAGGGGTAATTCTTAGTCAGCCTTCTATATGATGCATGCTAAGGCTTCTATATGGTTCAGGGCTACTCGTCCAGATCAGGGGTCCCTTGCCTGGAGGTCTGTTGGTATTAAACAAAACCTTTGCTAGCCCGAAAAGGTCCACGGTGGCTTACTCACGGGCCATGAAGCCGTTCACCCTTTGAGCGACGTCCTCTGCCATGGGTAGGTCCGGATACCTGCCAGGCGCTGGGACTTTGAAAGCAGGGGAGGTTTAGGGTTTCAGGGTTAAGGGCTCCTTAGGCATGCCGAACGGGGATGAAGGCAACCCACTAGACACCAAAGAGCCGCAAAACCCGGATATCAGGAAGCCCCACACTGCTATGTTGTTCAAGGCTCAAAGGCCTGCAATGCGTTTCCAAATTGTTGTCGATGGTTTGGGAGTCCCGAAATCTCAGTCTTCGAATCAACAAGCAGCCCGGAGCATAGATCTCAAGAAGGTTTGGAGGCCGACCAGAGGTGATTTTGTGGGGGAGTGCGTTTGATGCCTCCGTTCAGTGCCATCCCTCTTTGATATACAAACCGAAGACATGCCATTTGTGGCTCTTCTTCTTTTGATTACCGAGGCTCAGCCTGCACCCAAATAGGATAAAACGTAAGACGGAGCCCAGGTGCACTCCGAGTAGCACGTCTTGACAAAGGGGCCAAAAAATGCTAAATTCGGCGGTTTGCCGATTGGCCCTTCGCCCAAGAGTCTTCAGACAAGGCTCCCAGAGCTTCGTGGGAAGCCTTAGAGGAACCCTCAAGGGAAACCTTATCGGAATCTTTCTAGGCACCACCACAACTGAGAAGCTCGAAATAGAGTATCCTGTCCATGTCCATGTCCGAATCTCAAAGCCGCCAAACATGAAAACAGCACACCGAAAAGTCCGAAGCCCTAAGCAAGGTGAAATCGAAGCAAACGACAGCTTGCTCCCAATGGCCTCAAAAGGCAACATCGATGGGTGCCCTGGCCGGAGGCTCTGATCCCTCTTAGGTTGACTTTGAACTGGCAATTCACACATGTGAATCTGTATGTCTTTTTCTGCACTGTTATCAAGTATTTATGCATATGTGAATACACATCATACTGACAGCAATGCATGTGGAGCTCAGAGCTTTTCAGCTCAAAAGCCTCGCATCTACGGGCATAGTACCTATATGCCGACGCGAGAACAGCTGCAGTTTTCAAGCGAGACCGGCAAGATTCGTTTCAGAGGTTAATAGTTTCATAACTCGTCCATAACTCAGTACTGGTATCGTCGTGAGACTGCAACACGAGACAAACATATCGGTCGTTTCGGCAGCCAAGACCAAGTCAGTTCCAGAACGCAGCTGCCCAAAGCTTTTCAAAGCCACAAAACAAAGCCTTTGCGCCAGCCCCATGACGTGGTAGATAAATGAGACCCATGTTCGGCACTTGTCATTACAACAACCTACATCAATCTCAATAACACTTTGTGGAAACCGCGGAGAACCCTGGAAAGTCCCAGTCCCCACTGCCAGGAGCCCCAAGTGACGAAACCCGAAACCCCCATAGATCCCGGTATAGAACCCTTATAGATCCCTTTCAAGGAACCACCCCCCTCTCCATCAGCCCAGGCCTTACTCTTTTGCTGCAAAAAATTCACGGCCACCAATTCGGCAACATGGGCGTCCACCTGAAATCGCCCCGGGGTCGCGCTTTGGATGGAGCCAAGGCCCAAACTAAATCCCAAACCCAAAATGAACCCCAAACCCTAAACCCAAACCCGCTTCGAAGGATCCGAAGATGGCTGTCGATCTGAAACTTGCATCCTCGCAGGGGTTGAGGGCAGCCACAAACCCTCGAGTCATGTTGGAGCTGAGAGCTCCAAAAGCTCAGGCTCGTGGATATGCGGCAGGAGTTTGGTTGAGGGTTTTTTAGGGTTCTGGGGTTTATTCCCCAAGCCATCAGCACCCAAGGCGCCGAATGAGAAGTCACTGCTCAGCTTTGCGTCCCAAAGGACCGCTTTCACGTGAATTTCGAACCATCTGCTGGCGGGGACAAAGGGCCTTGCGATTAGAATATGCCTCGGAAAGCAGGGGAACCCAAGCAGATGAGACCCTAAGCCGAGGCCCTAAAACCGAACCCGACGTTCTGAACAGGAACCTAAACCCTGCCCGAACCCTGTAAAGCTTAAGCTTACTTTATTTTGCGGTTGCTCAATACGTCCTTAGTAAAGTAGGATGACCCTGAACCCGAAACCCTGAACCAGAACCGACACTGAAGGGTATCGCACATGGGGTGCCTTCAACCGAATACAGGAATCCCTTGCTGACTTGTCCTCGCCTCGTGAAGGATGTGGCGCACACCATTCCTGGGCGCTTCAAAGAGGCCCTCAAAAGAAACCACAACTGATTGAAGCTCACTACAGCTGTAACTATACTAATATGGTCTGGTGGATATACTAGACAGGAGGTCAAAGACACCTTAAGCATCCGCCCTAAATGAAAAGCTTTTGCACTCAGCGAACATGAAATGTCGTCATAGAGGAACTGAGGCCAAACACACCTGTATAGCACTTGTGGGTTATAATCGGAGTACACTATCCCCAAAAGGTTCAAGGTTGATATACTCGACAACCAAGACTTAGGGGCTAAGTATCAAAACCACACAAATGGTAGGGTTTCTATATGCCCAGAAAGCTTAAAGGTTATCCACGCAGCCTTTGTGCTGAACCCTCATAGTAACCCTTATAGAACCCTTCACAAGGAAGCCTCAAAAAGGAACGAACCGCCCTCATCATAAGCCTTACTTCTAAATCTTTACCGGGAACTCTTGGAAGGAAGCCTCACATGCACCCTAAACCCTCAGCCCCAAAACCCCTAAACGCTAAACCCCAAACCCTAAAACCCTAAAGCCTAAAGCCAAAACCCCCAAACCCTTAAACGCTAAACCCTAAACCCAAAAACCCTGAAACCCTAAACCCTATAAACCCCGCCCAATGAAAAGGAAGGGCCGAGCTTCTCCGTGATGTTGATCGGCAGCTCAGCGAGGTAAACGCTCGGAAGGGCATAGAGCCGATCATCCTTCGGGTTCATATCATGTAGGGGGCTTTATAATTAGAATGGGGTTTGGGGGTATATTCTGTTGTTATAGTTCTAATAAGGAGCCCCCAAGATACGGATCCTAGTCCTAGTCTCCGAAGAAGCTGGCGGCTACCCGCTGGCTTCAGCTGGGGGTGAACTCTTTTTCCTGCTGGAGTTGAGATCCCCTCGAGCAGACGCTGACTTCTGCAATCATACGAAGTTTCGCCACTTGTAGCTTCTTGCGCGAAGGACGGGGAAGACGCTTGAATCTCGAAACATCCAGGGTCCTTATCCTAATCGTCTTGGCCCTAAACCCTAAAGCTAAAACCCAAAGTCCTAAACGCTGAACCCTTATCCCAAAACCCTGGGTCCTAAACCCAAAGGCCGGAACCCAAGCTTCGCAGGTCCTTGTCCTCACCACCTTGGCTTGGCATGGCTACGGATTTGAGTCTGAGCTCCCCCCCCAGTTTTCCGCTTCGGCTTAGCTTGCGATTTTCAAGCGTTGCATGTGCCTGCATAGATTTGTATATACCTATAAATATATGTATGTTTCCCCTTATGTGTATGAAGTATGCGCATCAGTTTAGGCACAGGTCCGAGGAAGGCTTACAGCTCTTCGATGTTGGCAGATTTTATAATCCTACTCCCTGAGCCTTGCATTGGTCGAATCTCCGGTCCCTTTCTCAGCTCTCGAACTGGTATACCCGATCCGAAGAACCACAGCTTTTCTGGAACTTTTTACTGCTGAACCCTAAAGTCCGAAACCCGGAATCTGCAGTAACTCTAAATTTCAACTAGGGTTTGACTGCCCCTCTACGCCTGATTTCAAGGTCCATGATTTAGCAATTCTCACCTGTCTTTCTGCGTGTGAGAAGAAACCGCAGCCCTCGCCCGCGGTCCCGCATGCACTACAAGACCAGCGGCCCTGTCCTCAGATTCCCCCGAGTGCTTCATTAAACAAATGGGAGTTTCCGAAAATTAGGGGTACCTTATCTTGGGGTCCTTATAATAAGGATCCTATTATTTAGGGTACTATATTAGGGTCCCCTATTTTCGGAAACCCCCAAATCCGGTGACAATCTTGTAGGCCCTTGTGAAACCCAGTTCGAACCTCTGCTCTCCCATGCGCAGCCCTATGCTCAGCCACTCTCTTGATCACAAAGCTCTGCGAACGAGAGCAAGCAACAAATGTGCATACTTTACCTGCTACAGGTAGTGTAGAAGCCTATATAATTACAGCTATTATTCCTTAGGGTTCCTTGATTAATTCTAACTATAGTATTAGGAGCCCAAAATCCCAGTCTAATTATTAAGGCCCCTAGATTACCTCGCTTGCTTCGGGTAAGTGGGGCTTCCGAGTTCGGTCTGAATTCAAGGGAAGCTTCAGCCTAATGTAGCGGCCTGAAATAATTTTAACAGGGTTTTGGGGGTAGAGTATACTGTAATTATCATACAGAACCCCCCAAAATAGTATAGGTAATTTGTTACGGCCCCTATCTTAAGCCCCTTCGCCTCCGTCTATCCCTACCAAAACCCTCAAGCCTCATCTTCAACTCCCAATGGCCTGTCTCAGAAGAATATCGGGGCCTAAATACTTACCAACACTATTGATTGTGGGGGCTCCTTGTTATAATTCTAGTAAAATATACACCAAAGCCGTATTCTAAGCATAAGGCCCCTACATTATGGAATCCCTCGCCCCCATAGTAACCCTTATAGTATCCCTGTTCAGGAACCCTTTAAAGGAACCCTACCGTATTCTGCTTATTAAGGCCCCTATCATACCTCGGATATTGCCAAATCCCCTACAGCTAAGCGCAAAAGTCTCTTCTATCCCTCAGGACCGGACTCTCAGAATCAGGCTCCTGCGGATGGAGAAAGCTGGGATGAAGGTAACACAGCAGCCGGTTTAGGGAGTTTAGGGACTTTAGGGTTTTATATATGTTTAAGGACTTTAGGGTTCCATATCTTTAAGGACTTTAGGGTTCCATATCTTTAAGGACTTTAGGGTTCCATATCTTTAAGGACTTTAACCCAAGGCAGGCCATAACCCTCTAACAAAAACTCAACGCCGTCAAATGCGGGTCACGGTATGTACCTGTAACCCACTTCATAGCCCAAGCATACGGTACGCTACGCAGCTACAGTTAGGGGATTATGAAGGCAACATGGGCAGTTCTGATCAAGCCTGATCTAAGTAGAAAAAGCTGGCAGCCAGCACTTGCGCAAGAGGTGCCTTCTTATTGGGGGTGCCGGGGCGCTGGGGTGACTACCGGCTTTCCAATTTTCATGGAGATGGGTTTAGGGTCTAGGGTTCAGGTTTCAGCGATTTCTGAGTTTGTATTCTGTGTGCAAGGAAGTGCGTATTAAGCAAACTTGCTTGCCTCTCGGCCACCCTCACCGAACTAGCTCATGTCCTAAAGATTGTCTCACCGCTTCACACTGTCAAACTCTTCTGGAACGCTTCGGCACGGCGAAATGCCAATGCAGCAAAAGGAACGACTGACTGATGCACATAAAGTGCACGGAGAGACATCTCTTGTACCCCGAGCGTCCTGTGGTAGCGGCTGATCTTCTGAGGGATATGCACTTGACCGTTTTTTGGCATACCTGAGCTGTGGATTTAATTGCTTCGGGTTGGCTGCTTGCTTTCGAGGTTCGTAGCGTAGAACTTTTCAGCTTGAAGGGCTTCGTCGTCAGTTTTCGTATGGTTTTATTCAGGCTCAGGTTGATCTATACTGAACTTAGACCCCTAGCAAAAATTATAATTTTAGCTGCTTCTTAGGGTTTATAATAACCAAAGAGTAAAAATCATTTCCAAGCACCCCTACGTGACAGGGTTGCTGATTGCTTCGGCTTCTCTGTAGGTGCTAGTGCAAATGACGGTGATGCTACCGCCAACGTCGAAACTGATGCTAGCAATTGATGTACCGGTGACGCAGACATGCTGTCCGGGAATTCCAAGGGGTTGTCTGAGCTTGTGACTAGTACCATAAAGCCATGGATCTAGAAGCTAAGCTGAACACTAGACCCGTATCCCATCAACAAGGTCCAAAATGTAGAATTCACCGAACATGCACTGCACCACCCTATGGGGCTATGGACATTTGAGACTTCCCATGGTTGCAATGCCCAGGGCTCGCGGTTGCAGACTTTCTGGGTCGGAGGGAAACCCTTTCCTGGTCTTTAGGCTTTAGGGTCTTTAGGGGTGGGGGTTTAGAGGTTTAGGGTTTAGGGTCTTGTTCGGGAGTCAGCATTTGGATTGTTTTTTTGTCTGGTCTGCTGGCGCAACTGTTGAAGATGTGCTGTTATAAAAAGCAGCAAGGTTGATCTTGGCGATGGGCACTAGTCGGTCTCGCAACCTCAAGCCGAAACCTCAGAGAGATTTTGTACAGACCTTCATGAGCCCCATAGTATATGAGAGCCCTAGATAAGATCTGTCAAGAGGACAAGCGCTAACAAAACCGTCTAAGCGAACCCTGTAAATCCCCAATACAAGTTCTATAAATGCGCATGTAAGCCTTATAGTTGAGCCCCATGAACGCCTGATAACGCTGCGAAGTTCTTGAGTTCCGGACTGTGCTCTGGGGTGTTGTTGCTCGCCGCTGTGCTCATTCACCTGAGGCAACCGGGGAGGTTGCTTGGGGTCTGAGTCGTTGTAATGGTTTCATGAGGGTGTGAAAAGGCTCCCTGTCAAACGGGTGTCAAAGGGCTTAGTGGCATGTGGTTTTCGGGCTTGGGTTTAGGGGCTAGACTATGCCTTGTAGTGGATCTGTAAGCGTGTATGTTTAGTGCTGGTTTTTGTTTCGGATTTTTGTAAGGGTTCCTTCAGCCGAGCTTGTTCTGGCTCGGCCGTACCGGCTTCTTGGACTTTGAACCCTGCTGGACCCGACACGCTGGAATCCTAGAGCTCTAAAACCCAATCCCTGAATATACGTTTTTTGGTAAAACCCGTTTCAAATCCTTCGCACCTAGACTCTAAAACCCTGAAACCTCAACACAAGGTCCGCAAAGTGAGATGCGGACGAGCACAAGGCGATCGTGGAACATGCCCAAAGCTGCAAAAGCCTGGCGTTTTGTTTTGTGGTCTGGGGCTTTGTGCTTAGCATTCGAGGCAGAGGTCGAACATCAGGGTTTCTCTCGGGGCTTCCAAGTAAGATGTGTATTGCTAGTAGTGATAGTAGTAGTAGTAGTAGCAGCAGCAGCAGCAGCAGCAACAGCAGCAGAAGGGGCAGCAGTAGCGCAGAAGAGCTAAACGGCAAAACCTCAGAGAACTACTGCTAGCTGGCAAGGCTGACTGGGCTACTGCGGAAGCCCTTACTGTAAGTTGCTACATGTAGTATCTGCCATGCACTGTTTCTTTCCCTCTTCCAGTCCCTGTGAAACACTGTAGAATCTCAACCAGAAGCCCTAATCCCTTCCTAAACCCTAAACCCTAAACCCTTCGCCCCGAACTCCTAAGCCCGAAGCTCCCTAAACTCCTAGACACTACGACTCTGATTTCTAGCAGCCAAGAGTTTGGTGGAGCCTCCTGCTGTGTGCTATATCGCAGGATCGCGGAGCACTTGTCGTTACTCATCCTGCGGCGCAGGGTTGCTTCCTTCAAGGGGTCTATGAAGGCACTGCAGGGATTTTAGGATCTGGATTTAGGGATTTAAGGGGTTTTTTGATCTTAAGGCTTGGGGCTGGAGTTTAGGATCCAGGGGGTTTGGATGTAGATTTAGGGTTCAGTTGCTTCGAGTCTGAGGAAATATCAAAGCAGGGACGGAGTTTAGGGTGATTACGGTTGGGGGCCGTCCAGTGGGGGATCTTTCTCGTTCTCTGATGCAGAAACAGCCCTAAAGCTTGAAACCCCTCCTGGGATACAGCAGCTTCGTAACTTTGGGCTTCTGGAGGCCCAAGTGGGCGTGAAGCTTGTCCAGGTCCTGGCAGGAGCCGTGTGCAGTGTTCAGGTGTCTGGGCTTCAGAGACCTGTTGAGAGAAAGCAATGTACCCTATGGCTATTCTGGGGATAGGTACGTGGAGCAGCTTCGAAGCGTTCTGCTTCAAGCATACGGAGAGTTTTCCATGCTTCGCACGGTCGGCCAATCAGAGGAGATTCATAATGGGCTTCAGGATTGAATGTGCAAGCTTTCAGCAGAGCGCACAGCCCAAGTCCCAAGACCTTCAACAGAGGCTCCGCTGCGAGTCGCGACAACACGGTTAACAACTATGACGACAACCAAGACTACAACTACCGCTGCTGCTGCCCCTAGTGCTGCACTACTACTGCTTTGAGCTGTAACGACCAGAACACAACACTGAACCCTCGCCCAATCCGCCTGCTTGCCGAAGTCTGCTGGGACGTCTGCGACGTAGAGCGTAAACCTGGAACCGACTCGTGGTTCTAGCCGTTAGAGTCTAGTCCGGTCCCTTAATAATTAGAATAGGGTTTTGGAGCCAGTTATACTATCATTAGAATCAGGAACCCCCGAGATACCATTGGTACTTATTGAGGCCTCTACATTACTTACCATGCGCTAAGGCATCCTCCCGGAGAGGTAGCGACTCTTAGGCCCTGAGACTTTAGGTCCCAAACCCTGCACCACACCAGACAAGGAAGACCCAAAGCGCTTACATACAGCCACGTGGACTTCCCAGATCTGTTATGAAAAACAACATCAAAAACGGAAGGCACATTCTCAACAAACTATGGTGGAGTACCACACTCGAGGTGCCGGTGTTTGATCGGCTAGCTCTTAAGCGCGATTCTGCACGGGACAGGCGTTTACTAAACGGGCCTTGGTAATTGCAATACCGCACTATTGGAATACGTTCTACAACTTGTATCCAGGCGCTACATTTACCAGGGGGACATGATTACCACTCAATACGGCGTAACCGTAAACCCGATAACCCACCCCGCATATTTGTATCTCTTATGGCGAGGACTCTCCCAGAAAACTAATCTTGAAGTTTGCTCTATGAGCCTTTCCGTTCTGGTTCGGGTCGTGAGGTTTAGAAAGCAGGACGACAACTTCAGTCATCTTGCTTGCAACCCTACTTGCTAAGTCTCCCGTATCCTTGAAGTGCTCGTCTAAGACTCGGGGCCCGGCACCTTGAACTTTACTCACCGGGTGCCTCAACCTTGAACCTAAACCGTGACTCCTCATCTGAATTTCTAAGATGAAGAAACTCCCCCACCCTAGAAGGTTTAGGGTTTAGGGTTTAAGCCCTCAGGCGCTGACTCCATAGCCCCCGATACCCAAAGCCTTCACCCTGAC
Organism: Symbiodinium sp. CCMP2456; assembly: GCA_905221635.1. Taxonomy (NCBI): domain Eukaryota; class Dinophyceae; order Suessiales; family Symbiodiniaceae; genus Symbiodinium; species Symbiodinium sp. CCMP2456. The sequence continues at coordinate 34,797 of CAJNDV010028069.1, read as the reverse complement.
GAACCTGTGAACAGCCTTACAGTATCCCCAGGTTCCTGAGTGACACCGTAGTAATAAGGGAACCCTTTTTCCTGTCATTCAGTTTTAGTAAGGGAGCCATAGAACAAAAAGTGCAACAGGGTTACTACTCAGGAACCTAGAAATCCTAAAGTAGCCTCTCGAATCCTTCCTTCGGCTGACGGCCGGTTGAGAAGCATCATCTTCAGGAACAGCATGTTCTACCCTCAGCCCCACACTGACTCATCAGCAAACCATCCCAGCCCAACTAGAAAACCCGAGAAGTCCCTAAACTCTCGGTCAAATGGGTGCTTTTCGAGGCCCCCTGACAAAATTCATAATCCGCATCCCATCTTCCGGCTACAGATTTCTACAGCTAACAACTCTGCTGAGGCGCAGCCTCTCAACCCAAAGCCCTAAACCCTAAACCCTAAACCCCTAAACCCTAAACCCTAACCCTCCACCCTAAGCCCGAAAACCCTAACCCTCCAGGCAAAAGGCGGATCGTGTTGGGCCATCGGCTGCGGCACAGGCGCGGTCTGTCCGCCAGGGAAGGAAGGGACGAAGCTTTCGGGGCTTTTAGGGTTTAGGGTTAGGGTTTAGGGTTAGGGTTTAGGGTTTAGGAAGCTTTCGGGGCTTTTCGGATCTCGGGTGATACCTGAACTATTAAAGGAGCCTTTGAAAGAAGAAGTTCATAGGTTTCTAGGTGTACTTCGGACCCATTGGGTTTCCTGGATTGTTGTTGAGGGTCTTGGGCCCTTTCATTGTTTGCGGTTTTGATGGCTGAGGCTGGCAGCAGCCCACATCCGTGTATCTGTGTGCCTGTATGGGCAAAATGCATGCATCCTAGGTGGGCAACCACACGAGCATGGATACATTCATCTCTCATCGGCATGGACTTAAACACACGTGCACACTCCCTGGCCTAAATGCACAGACTTTGCAGATAGGCATAGGTACGCAGATTGACCAAACTACCAACCATGTCACCTTCACCCGAACTGGCCCAGCATCGGAACTTGAAGTGATTCAGAATCATGAGCCCAGTAAGGATAGATAATAGAAGGGCTTTCATAACTGGCCAATAGGCGCTATAAGGGGGGATACCATTACTACCTATCCCAAGCTCTACAATTCATACAGTGGTGTTAATAATTAGAACAGGGTTTTGGGGCTCATTATACTAGATTTATAGCAAGTAACAGCCAAAATATTGTTGGTAATTATTTAGGCCCCCTACAATTAGGTAGGAAGCGCCGGCCAGCACCGCCTGATCCTCTTGCCTCACGTGCGCCTTATTCCGGCCTCAGCGACATTTGGCTGCTTGATGTTGTTTAGGGTTTAGGGTTTAGGGTTTTGATCCTTTTTCATTTGCCTTGTTTTGGTCACAACATGGAGCTGCTGCTCAAACTTATGGACATCTATACAACCAAGATATAACAAAAACCAGTCCCACACAAACCTGCGCAACACCATCCTAAAGGACTGCACAACCATATAATCCTTCACGAAAGCCTCCCACAATGCTCGCACTTCCAGCAAATCCCCTCTACAGAACCCTACAAAATCCTCGAATATAGGGGCCGACATAGCTAGACAGGCAGGAGTAGTCTGCAGGGTGCATGGTAGAGAGCGTATATACCCACTATATGGGAACGCAACCACAACTACGACACGACGACGACGACGACGACTACTACTACTACCACTACTACTACTACTACTACTACTACTACTACTACTACTACTACTGTGCATTGGCCCAATTTTGGGGTCCGCAGAGCGACTCTGAAACCGGAACTCGAACACGGGAAGCAAATCTGGTCACAAG
>CAJNDV010028069.1:0-32869 GCA_905221635.1 Symbiodinium sp. CCMP2456 | reverse complement strand
CCAGTTTGCAGGCCCAGATTCCGGACACCAAGCCAGCTTCATGATAGAGTGCCCTGAATGTACTCTACTACTACTAGTATTACTACTACTACTACTACTACTACTACTACTACTACTACGACTACTACCACTTACTTCGACCCCCTACTTGTGTAAAGGATCAGGATCAGGGGACTCCCAGAGTCCCTATCAGAGCCCTTCTAGACCCCTATGAGCCTTATAACCTGAGGGAAAGATCAGGGGGGGGGGACTCCTGAAGTTGCACAGCTCTACCTAGGCCGCCGGGCTTTTGGACGGAGCGCTCGGCGGCGATGCCAGTGGCGGCCTGGCGCAAGGTAGGTAACAGTTTTGTATGTTTTTTAAATAAGGCGTATCTGAGGTTTCCGGTAGGTTTCCGGCAAGAAAGGCTTGAAAGGACTTTAACAGTCATGAACTGCGAAACCGCAAGGCGGGTTTAAGCAGGGTTGAGGGCTTTTTCGGGCCCGTGCTGTTTTGGTTCGATTTTTAGCGGTGTCAGGGTCTAGGATTTGTGCTGTTGCTTTCGACTATATCATTGCCAACAACAGGCCTGATGGAGCGTAGGTAGATCCTACAAATATCCCGACTTGTAGAGCCCCTTGTAACACCGTTGCAGAAAAGTAATTTTGAGGGGTTTAAATTTTTCGGGTACGTCGGCAAGTGGTCGCAATGGGCTCGGCTGCCAATCCTTTTTTCGTGCCTCGATGCCATGTAATTTGGAAGAGAAATTTACCCTAAACCCTAAAGGGTTCCCATAACGGCTCCTCTTTTTCAACGTCTTGCTCATCGTGGGGACTTCAAGGTTCGCTTTCTCGGCCCCTATATGAGTGTTATGGGAGTTCCCGAAATTTCGGGGTACATTATTTGGGGGTCCTTACGAAAAGGATCCTACTATTTAGCGTACCGTAGTAGGGTCGCCTATTTTCGGAAAGCCCCATACGAGTGTTATCCTGTCCCAGACAGGTGAAAGTACACTCCACAACTGAGACAACGCTCTTGCCACTGCTTTCTCACCACTGTGTGTTGCAAGCCCGCAACCGAGCAATTTTCGGCGGCCTCTGGCGGGGTGGCAGCTGATATATTGTTGATTGTAGCTGATCTATTTTGCATCATATTGTGTATACTGTACATTTTATGTTATACATATTGGTCTCTTTGTTCATGTATCTGTTTGCTTGCTTGCTCTAAGAAGCCCTAAACCCCAAAACCCCTGTTGCACAAGCCCACAGTGTCAGAGTTCTGCTCGTGCCAAGATGGTCTTGGCGGTCTCGCTGCCGGCACAGTCGTCAATGGCATTCCGCAGGCAAAGAAGACTGGGCTTATCAGAGCCTTCACCTTCGAAGGCAACGGTGCTTCTTGCCCCGCCCGATGATCGCAGGAGGGAGCATGGCACACTTCTCTCTCGAGGAGTCCCTATGATGTTCGGGTTTGGAGACTCCGGGTAAATCTAAGAAGACTGAATCGTAGGACCGGCCGACACCTGAACCTCAAACAAACCAGCGAAGCTTCGACTCGAATCCCTAGGCCTTCGCCCTAAACCCGGAAGCTCACGACCTTACACCCCCACGCAAACACCCCCTCAAAAAACAGAAATCCCCAAGACCTTTACCCCTTAACCCTGAACCTTGTAAGGTATCAAAGTTTGAGAACACAACCCTAAGTGTGCTAAACAACTTTTGGGCCCCCAATGAGAAACATCGCTACCACGGCCTGATGCGGCCAACTGCCCCATGAACCCTTCGAAACCCCATTACCACCCAACGAGCTTGTATGCAACTTGAACAAGTTCCCCCATAAGATCCAATTCAGACCCAATAAACCGCTTATAAGAAACCTCGTAAGCCCTGACAACTCAGGAGAAAACCACACGACCAAACAAAAATAAAAACCTATGCCACCTTTTGAAATCACAGGGCAGCGCGGCTTCGGCAACATGGGAACCGGCTCGACACTGGTCGAGGGATCGGCCAGGTTGGCTGTGAGATGCCTCCGGGGTATGGGTAGAGGTCGAAGGTTTTTGGGGGTTTTGGGGATTTAGGGTATCGACAGGTTCAGAGCTTTCAGGGATTAGGGCTTGGATTATAGACATCCGTCTGTGGGCTTTAATGTCCTGCTAGCCTTCACTGATTGAATTTGAAGGCGCAGGAAGTTTATTCTTAGGCTGCTGTAACGTTCTGCGTGGAGTTCCTATATGGCTTTTGCAGTATTAGTAGAGGAGGGAAGGGCTTTTGTAAGTTTCTTCTTTGGGATGTAAAGCTTCGAGGTCCAGGATTGTTGGGGAGCGTATGGTTTTCGGGTGAAGGCTTTGAGTAGGTCAGGGTTTTGACGGTTTCAAGGGTTGAACAGGTCTAGAGTTTACGAGTTTTGCTTGGGGCTTGGAGGGTGCCCGGTGTGGCTGAGTACTACTACGTCTGGGAGAGAGCTTGGTGCCTGAAGCCCATATTGCACATGAGTTGTTCTCATTTTCGGATACATGCAACCGGCACGCCCAGAATCTGAAACCCGGATGGATTCAAGCAAAACACAAACCGAAGTGGACAACTCCAGTCACGGTACTTGCATTTTCAAGCCAGCTGTCATTCCGTCTCGTGACACAAGTTCTCGTCACATACAGTACATCTGAAAGTACACTGTAAGTCGAGGTAGGCCCTTGGTCCTAAACCTGACGCAAAAGCTCCGCAGTGCCTGCGAGCGCCAGATCGTGTCAAGACGACGCGGCCCATGAGACTGGCGGCGGGTTTCCAGAAATTCGGTGGCTCCATTAATGAGAACCCTACTCCACAACACCCCGAAGGCCGTTCGGTTTAGGGTCTATGTGCCCGTTGCTTTCCGACTCACCGAAACCCCAACCCTCGGCATGTGCGACGGCATGCTCAACGCCGCGACCAGCAAGATACCACAGAGGAAGTATCATTTAATAAGGTTTTGGGGGGTCTAAGAACAGGATCAGTTTTACTCATTACTTCAGCTTCCATGTTCTACTATGGCTGTATGAGCACCACAAGGTAACACTATTATTCCAGTTATTCAGACGCCTAGCATTATGCAAGCTGCGGCCCGTCAGCGCGCGCTGCAGGAAGATCAACTGAAGCTGAGGGCAGTAGCAAGCCTACAGTTATGGGGTTTTGAGAACCCTGGCCCCCAAACAAACCCGAGCCCCAAAGCCCTAAACCCGGGACTTCGCGCCTTACATTAAACTCGATGGTCACGGGCTCTAAACCCTAAGCTTAAGCCCCAAGCCCTATACTCCTGCGCATCCGTCAAAGACAGGGGGCACATCTCAGCAGAGCCCCGTTCGGGAAGAACAAACCATTGTGCTAAGCCTCGAACCCAGGTGCGCCGTGTGAATCCTTGCTCAGACCGCTTGAAGGATAACACTCTGTCTCTGATACAGTTTTGCAGGTTCTACTTGGAGGTTCATGGGTAGTTATAAGTGGAGTTATAAGTCCCCTAATATAGGTTATAACTACAGTTACCCTACTTATAGCCCTACTTATATGAGCCCTAATGAAAGAAAATAGGCCCGAGGATAGGGGCCTGACTAACCACCAATACTCCCTTAGGGTTACTCATTATATTTGTACCATAATTATCCCAAAACCATGCTCTAACTAAGTGTTAACTACACTACGTAGAGGATTCGGGGACTTAACAACTCAGGTTTTAAGTGCGTTAGTTGGAGGTTAGTATATTTAGCGACCTTGCTGGTATCCCACTTACTACAGCCCGGACCCTCCAGTAAACCTTCTAAACCTTTTATTGCAGGCGCCTATCTTAAAACCTTTATCGTAACCTCCTTTATAGGCCCTTGTAACAGGAACCGTCAAAGGAATCCTAGACTAACTATGAACTGGTAAGGCCGATAAGTGACCCCCGCCAGGCCCCGCCTGTCCAATGCTTGCGCAGCAGCATTGGGATTCCTTTCAAGACTGTCTGGTGCTTAGTAGGGAATGGAGGAATGGATCCCTATGATAGTCCCTTAAGGTCTTTTATAGTAGTCCCTATAACCCATTCCCCCATTCCCTACTAGTTAAGCACCAGACAGAAGAGGTTCCGCTGTGGGGATCTTGGAGAAATTTCGAGTTGTTGTTAACATGGGTTTACTTCGCGGCTGTACCCGTCCGAAGATGGATTTAGTAGGGCTCAACAGTTTAGGGTTCAGGTGTAGGATAGGACCTGTTTCTGGAGTCTAGTCCACCTTTAAAGCAACATTTTTTGACGTGAGGTATTTACAAAAAGAGACGAGCCCCTCGTCTATGCACAAGAATCTCTGACGTCGGTTCTGCTTGGGGACTGAATGCAGCCTCTGCCGCATTCACGTACGGCAGAACACTTGCCAAAATGCTGTTGCACCCAGGTTATTCAGGCCGACGTAGGCATCTTCTGCAGGACTCCCAGAGGCTTTCTTCAAAGCTTCTATACCGGGGTCTATAAGGGTTCTGCAGGGGCTGTGTTGAGGCTTGGGTTCTGGATTCCCTTGAACTGTTAAAGTTCTATTTTGAACTCTAGGGTCTTTGTTCTTGAAATTTCGCCCAGCTAAACCTTATATCGGAAGGTGAGACTGCACACCCGAAGCCCGGCAAATGACTTCCACGTCAAGCCTCCGGAGCACGTAATCGAAGGTTGAGGGTACGGATACAGTAGCTTGAAAGCCCCGAACTGAAGGTTACCCATGTTGTCCTTCTGAACGAGAAACCAGGAACCTACACTGTAGACCCCGAAGCCTACACCTTGAACCTCAAAACCTGCTGTGCCCTAAATCTCTGTCCCCGAAACCGTCACAAAGCTCGAAATCCGAAAATTCCCCAAGCTGCAAGCCCCAGAATCTCGAACTCAGGGACCAAAAAACAAAAACCTCTACAACTAATGAACCCGACAACCTCGACGGCAGCCCTCCCAATGCCATCCCGGGTGCATGTACTGCAGGATGGCCCGGCAAGTCCATCCTGCATGCCCACAAAAAAAGTCTATAGAGCCAACAGTTTGCAACTTGGTTATCGGAACGATTTTGCTGGGCTTCCTTCTTTGGAGCTTCCGGTTCGGAGTTCGGGGGCAGCGACCTTCGAACCTTTCTCGCTTCTACTGCGGGGTCTGCTTCCTTCGTCGGGCATTGGAAAGGAGTCCTAGGGACTTGGAGGTCCTGGGCTTCCTTTGGGTTGTGGGCCTTCGGGGGTCTTCGGATTGGAGGGGATTGAAAAGGCTTTGAGTTTTTGGGCTTAGGGGGTCTAGGGTCGTCGGATTCTAGGGATTTAGCAAGGCTTGTAAAGGGCTTTGAGTTCTTGGGCTTTGAGAGAATGTTAGGGATCTACGGAGTTTAAGGGACTTCGGGGGGCCCAGGGTTGCAGGGTTCAGGGTGGAAGGGAGGTCGGGCTTTGAGGGTCGTTTGAGCCGACTGCAAGCCCTCAGAAATGTCGATCGCATCCCAGTTGGACCCTGCATGCCCATAATGATTAAGGTAGATGACACGCACTACCCATATGCATGTAAAGTGGGGAAGCTCAATAATGGTGGGCTCCGGTGCCTTCAATTACATGAAACCCCTACACCGGTTTCGAGGTTACGGGCGCAAGGTTGGAACTGTTTCGAAATGGGCTTTCTATGCGCTAGACGTTGCAGCAGGAAGCTCAGAAATCAAACACCCGAAAACCTTACTAAAGAATCCGTGAAGCTCCATATAACACCGTTCTGATCCAACAGGCAACCTTGCTACATCTCAGGACTCTGCATGAAACAGAGCCAAGTCCTAAATAGAAAGCACCCAACTTTGTACCCGAAACCGCAAGCCGCTGACCCCGAGCTCCACATTCACGTCCCGAAGCGCCTCCATCCGTCGACGGCAAAATCTTTACCTCAGGATACAGTACTTGCAGGGTTTTATTAGGGATTTGAATATTGGGTGCTATCCGGCTTTGTAGGGCTCCATAAGGGCACTTGAAGTCTTAGCAGGCTCGAATAGTCGAGGATTCTGAAGGGTTCCATAAAGGTATTTACTGGTCACGTAGGGCTTCATATAACAGGTATTTGAAGGTTTGATAAAAGTTTTATGAGGGCGTTTTGATGTGTAAAAGGATCTTGTTACACGTTAAAGGACTCTTGCAAGAGATTTTGGGTTCGTTTCGGGGGTTGTTTAAAGGTCCTTATAAAGCAAGGACCATTGGGAATACGCTTCCTTACCAGGAGGTCCTAACCAAAAAGGGATGCGCATGATAAGGTTCGAGAAGAGATATCAAGTTCTTTACGGAATTTCATAAGGTCTCGTGTTTGTTTAGGTGCAATGGAACGGACTTTACGACCATCCAGCCACGTCGGCCTACACAGGTGAAACAGATGACCATCTCACAAGACTTCACCTCACGTTCCTCGACGAAGCCAGAGCACAACGAACTTATGTTAGACGTCACCACGTGGTTCAGGAAGGGGATCACCATGGCGACGACCATCAAGATTCGGTTTAGGTCTTCGGGATTACCTGAAGGCTCAGGGTTTTGGATTTCGGGTTTGGGCGTGCTAGAAGATTGATCTGCAATCAGGAAATCTCCTGTCAGGAGCTTTAAGGTCGAGTTGAAGGTTCAGGGTCTGATAGTTCTTGGTTGAGACATACATGCATCCGCAAATCTGTACTTCAAACCCTAAGCTAGCAACCGAACCCTACACGCCCGAATCCGATGCATTAATCTAGACTGCCAAACCCTGCTTGGAGGTTCATGGGTAGTTAGAAGTGGAGTTATAAGTCCCCTAATATAGGTTATAACTACAGCTACCCTACTTATAACCCTAACTACCCATGGAACCTCCAAGTATGACCCCTTATAGATCCCCTTTTAGGATCCCTTATAGAACCCTCTTATAGATCCCCTACAAGGGCCAGTTACCCTACTTATAGCCCTACTTATAACTGCCCATGAACCTCCAAGTGGAAAACCCAACTCCCGAGCCTCTGGTGGCCGTACGTAATCCTAGACCTTAAAAGTCCCCTAACCCCTAAACCCTAAACCCTAAACCTTAAACTCTAAACCCTAAACCCTAAACCCTAAACCCTTAACCCTATGACGTTGCATTCCCAGCCACGCCGACTAGCCTCTCAATATCCAGGGAGTCGTGAAACACTTTCAAGTCTTCGGCGGTCCACTCTGCTGGGACCTACAAAGGTTGGGGCCAGGGCATAGTCTTTGATTTTCAACGGTTCAGGGCCATGAACAAGTACATCAGCAGATGGAGAGTGAGAGCAAGAGAGAGAGAGAGATACATGTACATATATATATATATATGTACATATATAAACAAGAAACTTATATATACATATGGATAGTATATACACATGGATAGAGACTATACAGAGATAGGTAGCATTTTCGCCTAGTTGGCTATTCACGGATTTCAGGTTGAGTGGACGGGGCGATGCTAATTGCCACTTATTGAAGCCGCGGGACGAAGCGTGTGCGAACTCCGAGCATGATCCGATGAAAACAACAACTGTACCAGTGACCAAGCAACGACGACGACAACGATGACCACTGCTGCCGCTCTTCTACTCTGCCTTTTACTTTCCTCCTCCTGCGCCTCTTCCTCCAACCCATGTCCTAGATCTTAATAACCAAAACCCCGGATCCCCGGAAAGTCTAGACACCACTACATGCGATAACCCCAAACTTGAAGGCCTGGACTTGGTCACTTTGAACCTGAAGCTTTACTAGATATCCGTATCATGGTAAGCTTAAGATCCTAAACAAAAGCCTTTTTCAAGCCTGGAAAGCACCGTTGTACTAACTCACCTGAAGGATCAGGGGAGCTTAGTAAGTAAGGCTGTAAGTAAGGTAATTGGAAATAAAGTCACTTGCAGCTCCAATCAAGCCTATTCAAGGTACTTGGAATCTTACGTACTTAGTCCCATGATCCTCCCAATAGTTTTCACCACCCAAGACAACTCTTATGGAGCCCTGACAAACTGCGATAAAGCCACCTAAACCAAACAAAGCCAAACCCTTATGTGCCCCTATAGAATAGCACCATGTAAATTCCGAATGGCAAGAAGACACAAACCCAGATTGAAACTCGAACAGCGATCCGGTGCCTGGCCAAGAAGAATAACGGCACTGTCCTGGTCCACGGTGTGCTTTTGAGGATTCTTCAGAGTGTCGGGCTCACGGGTTGGAGGGTCTTGGGTTCCGGGGCTTTGGGGCAGGGTTATTTGGGGGTTCATGTCAAGACTTTACAAAGGGGGTCTGTATATGGGCAAGGGGCTCCGATTATTTTCGTCGGCTTTTTGAGGTTCGTCAAGGGTCAATAGAGTTTTGGTCAGGCTTTTACCATGTTTCAACTTGGATCCAGGCGTTTTCGCTTTGAGGGTGAGGGTTTGGTGTTGGGGCTTAAGGCTTTCCAGTTTCAAGACTTCTAGTTGCAGGGACTCCGGCTTCCTGCAATGCGGGCACCAGCCCTGGCTGTCCAGCACACTGTGTGGAGTTGCATCCCAGGAGTGTCCAGGTTGAAACTCCCAGCGGACCGTCTTGTTGTTCTTATACCGGTCCGCCAGGCACTTGCCACCCATGCTTGCGGCATGGTCGCGAAGTCGATCGCGCATGCTCTGCTCTATGGCAGTTGCTTTTTTCAAGAGTTTTTGATCCTCCACGAATCTGCATACTGACAGTCTCCTGGTCTTCAGCAAAAAGGAGGCGGCAAATGCTCCAGAAGCCGCGACTGCAGCAGCTCGTGACGGACACTTGCTCCCGGCCCGGGCTCCCAAAGACGGTGCACCAAACTCCCGCTGAAGTCGGGCGAGCTTTGTGCACACATCAGGGAGTGCACGAGCATGCCAACGGTTCTAAAGAGCACCTGCGTGCCAAATGCTTGCGAAGAAAACTGATTCTGAAAGCTTTTGCATAGCCTCAAACATGAACCCCCAATCTGGATGAAGTCTGCTCAGTATCCTCCCGAACTTGTTTGGACTCGAGATAATGGATTGGGAGATATTCAGTCCTGATCTTGCGCTCCTATGGGTTTCGGACTTAGGGCTGGAAGAACAGAGGACTTCGGACTTATGCCTCGGGGCAGCAGCCTCAACCTACTTGTAAATCCAAGCACAGATACCGACAAACTTGGATCTTCCCAAACAAGACAAGACCTGCAGTCGCAGTCAAAGGCAGGTAGCAGTAGCAGCGAGAGTAGCAGTAGCGGCAGTCTGGAAAGTGGTTCGTGTTGACAAGCCCTTTGGCCACCACACAATCTGCACCACACTTGCCAAACAAACCTTCAGACTCACTGGAACATGAAACTCCCCAAGGCTGCAATCTCTCGCCCGATGAACACCAAGCAGTCGAGATGTCAAGTGCGACAACGTGCTAACATGCCAATTGCAATCATCACCATATGGCTGTTGAAGTTAAGCATTAGAAGAAGTGATGGGGGAAAGCGTGAGGGGCAACAAAAACATCACCAGTGTATAGGCAAGCATGGCGGCAACTGTCGTAGCAGTGACAATGCCAGTAGCACATGGACCGCAACAAAAGCATCAATGAAACAGGACTGCCCGGTCCTGTTGCGGCTGCTGGTTCATCATGGCTGGCGCCGTTGCATGGAGGAGCACCGACACCTGAAGGTTTAAGGATTCGGGTTTGCAGGCTTACCTTGCTTTCTTACGCCTTAAACCATCCACCTCTTCTACTTGCTGCCGGGTTCTCTGCGAGAACTCCAGGCATCTCTTCGGCGTATATTGATACAGGGCTCACAGTGTTGCTTACTCGACTGTCAGAAGTTTTGAGCCCAAGGCTTTTTCGCGGGTCGCCCAAACAACTAAAGCTCACAGCCCAAAATCAGTCAGGATCCAGAAACCCTAGACTACCCAACAAACTCCATTTAAAGGCACCCTAAAGAAGGGGGTAATTATTCTCAAAACCATTATGGCTTTTAGTGTTATTATTGTTATTATTATTATTAGTATTATTAGTATTATTATTTTTAGTATTATTATCATTATTATTATTTTTTTTTATTTTTATGAAGATGATTACTACTATTATTTTCCTGATTACTATTGGTTATTTCCTGTTCTTGTTGTCATTATTCTTACCAGTTCTCGCATCGTTTCGCTGAGTCTTCGAGTTCCCTTCTGGAAGACGCTGGAGCTCCCGAGCTGGCCTCTTGAAGGGCTCTGGGCCCGGCGATCTCCACTCCTGGGGGTTTAGGGTTTAGGGTTTAGGGTCTGGGCAGTGCAGCTTCAAAGGGTTTTTTTTAGGGCTTGTAGTAGGGTTTAGGGTTTTAGGGTTTAGGGCTTTTTAAGGGCTTGTAATAGGGTTTAGGGTTTTTGGGTTTAGGGCTTTTTGAGGGCTTGTAATACTGTAGGGTTTGGGGCTTTTGAAGGGCTTGTAGTAAAGTTTAAGGTTTTGGGCTATAAAGGGCTTGTCCCTGGGAGCCTAGGGAACCTGGGGTCTCAACGCTATGTATACAACACGTAGGGTGGTAGTGTTTTTTTGGCATTTTGTTTTGAATCGGATTCTGTTGGATGGGTTTTCCAGGATATTGAAACTTGGCACAGGCCTTTATGAAATTGTGCAGGGTCTAATCTGAGTTAGAAAAAGAAGGGCGCAAGCGAACTCCCAAAAGTACCTGGAGTTTCACAAGGGCTCTAGACTTCTCACTCCGAGGTCAAGCTTCCGGGCTGCCGATCAGGAGTCGGCAGGGGTTTTTTCAAGGGGCTGAGGGGCTCAAGGGTTTGCAGTTCCGGGTTTTGGTGGTGTTTAGCGCTCAAAACCTGTGTGAATTGAGATTGGGTCGATCCGGCTTTCAGTAACACACTAGGCCTCGGGTTATGTCTACAGTCTAGTACAGTTCAAGAAGGCTTGCCTGGCAGGGGATCCGAGGTGGCACAAGGTTTCGACAGCTTTTCAAGTGGCATCCTCGGGGCTAAGATTTCAACATGCTAGAACAGGGGCCTCAACACTTAGAATGGGTTGTCGGACCCCCACGTTATGACGCGATTACGACCCGACCCCGGAAGCCTTAACGCAGAACCCCAAACCCAGTCCGAGCACTCCAAAACGGGGTCGTGTTGCATCTGTGGTTGAGGGTTCCGCGTCTCTTGAACTGGTGAGATGGGCAGGGTTTCCTCCCAGCCCTTTAGGTTATGCCAAGCGCATTCTGTTTCGAAGCTGCCGGCCCGACCATCTCAACACAACTCTTGCGCGCTCCTTTCTGCGTGCAGGACAACTCAGTGTACTCGCTCAAAGTACGGACTATGGTGGAAGTGCGCATAAGGATTATGAAGGGAGTTGCTTGCCCTCGTGAACAAGCACCGTTGTGATCCTGGGAATGTAGGGCTGGTGTTTTCGAACCTGAGACGGAATTGGGTTTAGGCTGTTGGGTCTAAGGTTTTCAGGGCTTAGGATTCCCTGAGGCACCAAGTGCCACATATGCATCGGCATTGGGGCGTCGGCGGAGCGGCCAGTACCTCCCATTGTGCTCCACCGGCAAGTCGATCAGAACCTGGAGAGACGCCATATAGATGGATAGATACATAGCTAGGTAGGTAGGTAGGTAGGTAGGTAGGCAGGTAGGTAGGTACAGTAGGTAGGTAGGTATATATGTATAGATATATAGATTTCAAAGGGTCTCTATCATAAATGTAAGACCTTACAGGCTTATGTTTGCGGATTTAAAATCCAAATTAGGGTCGCCGTAGCATGAGCTTCGGGTTCGATCTGTTGGTTATGATAGGGTTGTACACCGAAGAAGGTTAAAGGTTACCTGAGCTCATGGTTGTCGGACGTGTTTCTTGGAGGACTTCTGGGCGGTTTAGGGTTGCAGGAACTTCGTGTTTGGGGCGCTTAGAGTGAAGGATTTGGGTTTCATGGGGAGGCACGAGGCCCACCCCGCGTCGGAAACGTCGAAATGTAAATCTGAATTCCCAAAAGAACTTGAAACCCGAAGTTCTAAATCCTAAAGCCGCAAACCCAAAACCCTGCACCCATGTGCGAATCCAGAAGCAAGAACGATGCAGGGTCTCTATCAGACCTCTCTACTTCCAAGAACTCCCAAATCTCTCACTGTGGTGTTCTCCCACAGGTTTCATTGAGCTAAACTCCTTCCAGGCCCTCCTTCGTAGGTCGGGTTTAGGGTTGGCATCAGAAGCTCCTTGCAGGGTTAGAATGAACCCGAAGGCCCCAGGACCCGAACCCCGCATCTCGAATATAGGGGCCTGAACAATTAGAATNNCCCCCCCCCCCTAAAAAAAAAAAAAAGAAAAAAGAAAAAGAACATAGTCTTGGCATTTATTTGGGCCCCTACATCATGCAGTCATGGGAGGATTCCAAGGATGAAAAGGATGCAATGCAAGCGGTTCTCAGTCGACACAGACCGGTGGTCGCAGGACGCAGCTGTCCATGATAAGGCTATTTGTCATGGCAGCTCAAGAAACATGAGTATTTTTTCATGTGCTAGAGATGACCCTGACGTTGTGGTTGAGCTGCACTGCCACGATGAGGGATCTTCGGTGATCGCACGAAGTCTTCGTTGCTGAGCCTCAAGATTCCCTTCCTCTCCTTTCCATTCCTTAACATCATCGTCTGCCTCGTAATCGTTTCCAGTACTACCGGCTTTGTTGATATCACCATCATCATCAGCATCAGCCCTAAACCGTGTCCTCTGCATCAGTACAATCTCAAGGCCTACGAATCGCTCCCCGTTCCGCCTCCAGCGCGCTCTCTGCGTCTGCAGAGCTAAGATAGGTGAACAGAGCGCAGCTTACCTGCAACGAGAGAGGCCAACATCCTTTGTTCAGGAATATACTTCAAAATCTAGAGGGATCCGGAATCTGATTTAACGTAGCAAACCTCTATTGCTTGCGGATGCCGGAGGCTTCGATCCTGGAGTGTGTCAGCCCTGGAATGCTGGATGTGCAGGAGGAGCGAAATCTGGAAACTATGAACTGCTTAAGTTCGTCAATCAGTCAGAAGTGACAAAACCCTACATCCCTCACACAGAGCACAAATCCCAGACTTCAAACCCAAAGCCTAAACCTGCAAAACCGAAGCACTAAACCCTCACCTCCCCCCTCACAACCCTTGTAAAACCATGCGCGCCCTTAAAGAACCTTCCGGACATCCTGAAAGGAACCCGTACTCGCAGCCACCGCCTCCTTGTTTGCATTGGCATTCCGCTGAACAAACCTTGCGACGAGACCGCAGGTACATAGGAGTCAGGCGTTGTTACCCTCAACCCCAAGTCCTAATTCAGGACACCTTTGAATTCTAGTACTAGGTGGGCTCTTTACAGCATCCTCTGAGCATAGTTCTTACAAGCGATCCTGTGAAATCCAACAAAGGAAAATTATGAAACAGTCCAGTGGCCTACTTAGCCAAAGCGTACCAATAGGGTTTCGGGGTATATTCGTTGGTGCAGAGGTTTGGACGTTATTCGGAGCGAGGGTCGTGGGTTTCGTGTTTAAGGACGGGTGTGTTTCAGAGGGCTTGGGGAAGAGCTTCGGGCTGAAGGGCTTTTCACATGTTAGGGGTTCATAGGGGCTGTGCAAGAAAGAGTAAAAGGCGCTTTGTGAGCGGGCTTTGTGTTTCAGGCTCTAGAGGGCGTAGGCGGTGTAGGGTTGTCGAGCTTAGGAATTATAGCACGGGGTCTAAAGTTTAGGATTTCGAGCTTCAGAGATGAGATTTGCGAAGCACAGACTCTTTACGGAAGTTTAACGGCTACTGCGAGATACTTGCTGACCACCACAGTCACGAAGGTCTTTCGGTACACCTACTTGATGGACATAGCCATAGCGAAGCTGCCATGAGGGATCATCGTGAACGGTGTAGTCAATGTGGCTACTACAAATCTGAGCTATCTCATGCATTGCATAAGTTTTTACGAACCACAAAGAATTGTATCTGTAGTTACCTGACCTACGACCCGATTTACCAGTTCCCCTGGTCCTTCAAGTATGAGTGCGAAACGCCGGTATCTGAATGACCGAGTCAACATAGACCTACCAGGATCAACTGCGGAGTTCGGCAGAATCCCCTCGCGGAACCCTTGTGCAACAACACCCGAAAACCCAACAGTATTGTGGGGGCCAGCATAATTAGACTAGGTCTTTGGGGCTTGCTTTACCTGACCGTGTGAAAGATCTCCATTGAACTATATTACTAGATATCCCGACCCTTATATGAGTTTCTCTGGCCCTCCGCACTATGCAGGTTTGGAAGCGTCACGCTTTGCTGGAAGCTCCCCGAGACTCTAATGTCCCTTAAATCCAGGTTTCGGGGGTACAGCACTTCACCAGGGGTTTACAGGGTTCACTGTTCTTTTATCAGGGTTCTCGTATTACAGGTACTCCTCATTATGATACATACATATATATATATATATACATATGCACAGTATAATCCTTTTTCATGTTATTTTTAGGTCTCTGCGTCCATGGGCTTTACACCCTGAGCCCCGGGCTGGTAGTTGATAGGCTTCGCCAGGCCATGTGCCATATGGAGACGGTCCATCTGACAATTGGAGGTTCATGGGTAGTTATAAGGGTAGTTCTAAGTCCCCTAATATAGATTGTCACGAAGATGGCCGTCTCTCAACCCAGGCTGCTATTTTTGCGGGGCATTTCAGTGCCTTGGAACTCCTGCCCCGGGACGTAATGTAATGAGCCTCATTTCAGTTACCATGGGGTTTTTTGGGGCTCCAAAAAAAAGGAAGCCTTCCAGGGTTCCTTTAGAGGGAGGCCGTCAGGGTTGCCTTTTCTATAAAGGTGCTATCGTTTAAAACCGACTTGAAGGGCTCGATAGTTGCACTGCGTCTGCTTTCGACTCGTCTCAAGGGCGCTACATAAGGTTCCTTAAAAGGGACACTACAAGGGTTCTATAATGTAGTGGCCTTCGTAATTAGAATAGGTTTTGGAGTATATTATGCTATATTTATAAAAAGGAATCCCAAAACAGTACGGGTATAGGTTTTTGTGAAGGCCCCTGTAGTAGGGCTTCTGGGTCTTGGGTTGAAGGTTTTAGTTAGGGTTTAGGGGCTTTAGGGATTGGGGTTTTAGGGATTCTACACCCCTAAACCCAGCCAAACCCTTTCGGTTGTACAGGGGTTCTATGGGGCCTAGGGGTCTTTCCAGCTTTTGGTCTCTGGTTTCATACTGTTGATGGACAAAATCCTGCATGACCTTAAGGACCTTAAACTATGGGAATTATGGTATATTCCTTATAATGGGTAATGCAGGATTTTGTCCATCAACAGTATGTACTTTAAAGACCGTATGAATCCCATCTAGAACCAGTATAGGACCCGGTAGACCCTTCTAGCTTCTATCGGCTTACAGAGCTCCTATGAACGCTCATAAAACAAACGTTTAGAAAAACCAGTAGTTTCCTCAAGACAGACACGCCTTGTCTGCGGAGACCCCCTTGGGGAGGTCCACGATGAATCTGAGCTCAACGGGCTTTGGGGTTTGGGGTTTCAAAGGGTGCCATTTGAAGTCCTTAAATCCAAAACCCCAAACACCACCAAAACCCTAAACCGCAAAATCTAAACCCTAAGTCCTAAACCCCTACAGCCCAAGCCCTCTTTGAAGATCGGGATCCTATGAAGGATCTATAAAGGCCTGCGGCGTTTTATAAGTGTTGATAGGGATCTGTATATGTGTGTGGTGAGTGATATACTGGGTTTTGTAGGTGTTTCGAGATTGGTATAGGGGCTCTCTCCGGTTTTGTAAGGGTGTAGGCTTTTGGTTTAGGCACATAGAGGTGGAGGATCAGGGGACTTCGTAAGTGAGGCTACAAGTACTTCAGCCCCGGCCCAAAGTACTTCTAGCTATTGCTGCCTTACTTCTGCTTCTACGTACTCAGTCTCCTGACGCTTTAGCCCACCTTACTTCCCCAATAAGCCAGGGGCATAAAAAGTTGAACTTTCAGATTACTACTAAATTATAAGAACCCAGAAAATTTAAAGGTTGGGCATTGGAGAACTAAGCCACGCCTGAGTTCAGTCTTCCTCAAAGTCTCAGGGTTTCGGGTCAAGACTTGGGACTTAGTTGCACGAAGCCCTGAACCCGAAGCCCGCGGCCTGATCCAGCTACAAAGCCCTACACCCCAAACCCTGAAACCGTTAAACGGCCCAAATATAGGAGCCTTACTAATCAGAATAGGGTTTCGGGGTAACCATACTATAAACTTGTAATAAGGCGCCCCGGAAAAATAATATAGGTAATTATTAAGGCGCCCTATACTAAACCCTGAACCCTAAACCCGACCCCTTGACAAATTACTAAAAGACATGTGGGGTAGTTCTCTAACTTAGGGTCTCTCACAGAGAACCCAAACGAAGGCGGCACCCTTATCAAAAGGATCGCTCAAAGGGACCCTAGTTTGGAGAACTAGCCATGAAGCCATTGACCCTGAACCCATTGTATAGCCCTAAAGCCTAAACCCTAACCCTGAAGCCGTCACAAAATACAAAGGCACGAAGCCCTAAACCACATTGCCAGCGATCTTTGCTGCTCAGCAACAGAACATTTCGATCCTGGCCAGCCTGGCGCGGGGAGCTTGAGGGCTCCGTGTCTTCCTTTAGAAACAGGGCGTAGAGAGCCGGAGACATTCAGGGTGATTTGAAGATGAGGGTCAAATAGCTTGGGCTTGAAAACCAGGAAAGGATGCTTTCTGTAGGGACTTGGAAGGGTTTTGTGGAGTGTTTATGTGGGTTTTTCAAAGGCTGTGGAAGCTCTGGAATTCCCTCAAACCGAATCGGGCCTTTAGGGCTTCGGGTTTGGGGTCTGAAGTCTTGGGAGTCAAAGCTAGGCGTAGCCTATGTAGAACCTTAGAAAAGAATAGCAGGGTTTCATTTGAATTGAGTTGCCCTATTTTAGGGCTCCTACAACGATGATCCTGCTATGTGGGGCCTATGCTGAGTTTAGACTTCTGTATTTAGCGGGAAGATGCCGATGTATTAGCCCTGGCATTGTCACAGCTTTAACCCTAAAGCATAAGGGTTTCTGGTCTACGGCCTTGGGCCAATGGTTCGAGGTTGTCAGGCTTAGGGCCTTAGATTTTTACAGCTATAGATTTCTAGTTCATGGTTGGGGTAGTATTAAAAACTT
Source organism: Symbiodinium sp. CCMP2456 (assembly GCA_905221635.1). Taxonomy (NCBI): domain Eukaryota; class Dinophyceae; order Suessiales; family Symbiodiniaceae; genus Symbiodinium; species Symbiodinium sp. CCMP2456. The sequence goes on along the minus strand of CAJNDV010028069.1, from coordinate 15,774 downwards.
AAATTTATATTCCTTATTGGGTTAAAGTACCCTTAAAAATGTAAAATGTTACCCAACTATGACAAAGATTTGGGGTGGAGGATTTACTAGTGCCATGCTTTTGATCATTGCCAGAACTGCCGAGATCTAGTTGCTACTTACATGCTGAGCCTTAGACCACGGTCCAATGCAGAGGCCTCAACAAGTAAAGGCAGGATCTGATCCGACATAAGCTGTCCAAACGTCCAGTATCTCATGCCAACAGCTGTTCCACTTGCCGTCTTGTCCCTGATACGAGCCAGAAAGTGCATACCACTTCAGTCAAAGCCACAATCTGCACACGACGATTTCGAACCGACAGAAGTATTTGGCCACATTCACGATCAGGTCCGCAAAGATTGGGCAGATCGCTTCCCCTGTCAAGCAGCTTCGGCGACGACATACTTTGTTGCAGAACATTCTGCGACTAAATGCCGTGCATCAGCAATCTGGCTCAGGATGTTGCCACTCGCATCAGTTGCATCTTCACGGCCGCCCTTATGAGCCCGCCAACGCTGGCATCTGTTGCTCATCGTAGCCTCCAAGCTTCCCACCTTTCTGAAAGCTTCTGCCGGGCTCAAGTAGAATCGGGCATTTTGGTGTCGTAGGCTATGCTGCGGTAAAACGAAAGTTTGACCTACTCCTTGTTTCGTCGACCACAGGCCCCCATTCCCCCATAGGATCCTAACAGGACCAGCCGGCTACTCCTCCGGAACATCAAACTACTAATTGTAAAACGGGGTATAAAGCACTCCGCGTAAATCGCACTTGTTGGTACCCTGCTACGTCGCAAGACGTCTTAGGACAACAAAGGTCCAGTAGGTGAAAACTTTTGCCCTCCCGATGCAATATAGCGGCCTTAATAATCAGAATAGGGTTTTGGGGGATATTATACTGTAATTATAATCGGGAACCTCCCAGAATAGTATAGAAAATCACTTAGGCCTCTATATTAAGCATACTCGGGACCCCTCAGGATTGTTTTTTGAAGAACCCCTGCATCAACTCTGCCTCTTTCTGTGTCCGTCCGTTCATGTTGGGATTGTTCCTAACCCCGACACTTCGAACCGCTCTAAATAAAGCCAGAGGTCAATGCCTGAAACACACACACACAACCCCAAACCCTCTCCTTCCTAAAATCCTGAGCCCTGAGCAAAACTCGCCTGGGATGCCGCAAAAGCCATGCTCGACTGTCTCGCGGCCCCCGCGGCGTCATACAATCGTCGCCGAGTGGGCCCACGGCCGGCTCAGGTTAAGGGAAAGTTGGGGGTTTAGGGTTCCGTTAAGGGATCTATAGAGGTTTCGATCAGGGTTCTATAGGAGGTTCAGGGTTTGGGGCTAAGGGCTTTAGGCTTTGGGCCTTTAAGGCTTCAGGTGTTTCGGGCTTTAAAAACGCTGAGGATAAATTGAAGGATTTCGGGCGTAGGGTTTAAGGGCTTAGCTGCCGACACACTCGGCTGCGACGGAGCAAACTTGAAAGTCGCGGAGTGCACCTCAGGCGGAGAGGCACAGCGGAGGCACAGACGCCTCGAGACGAGACCTAATGTGTAGCTTTCTGTGAGCCGACAATCTACGGGTTAGCGATAGGAATGATTCAAGTTTAAATATTTGGGGATCCCACTATGTACTTCTTGAGAGGGGTGCTTAAACGTTAACCCTAGTCTCTGAGCTCTAAACCCGTAAATCCTGAACACTAAGCCCCTAAACCCCAATCCCTAAACCCTTAACCGAAATTTAATGCAGTATCCCTCATCCCCAAGTGTTTAGGGGTATATTATACTATATCTATAATAAGGAACCCCCAAAAGAATAGAGGTAATGATTAAGGCCCCTACATTAGTCTCCAAAACCGAAAAGCCTAAACAAACCTTCAGGTCGGAGATGAGGTCGGGACCTTGGTGCTGCTACTCAGCAAAGCTACGTCCTCCTGGGTGTTCGGGGTTTAGGATTGAGGGTACTTTGTCTTCAACTGTTAAGGTCTGCGGTGCTTCATTTTGGGGTTTACTAATTAACCTGATGTTGATTAGTAGCATCACCATAATGGTGGTGTTTATGGCGGCGGCGAGTCTACATGATGATGATTGCGGCTGATGCTGCTGTCAATGATGATGACGACAAAGATGATGAAGAGGCACTATTCTGCACCCAACAAGCCTAGGTTGAGGAATTTTCCTTACGTTTCAGACAACATTTCTAATCAGAGGCTCATGTCGTAATTGAAGGGCAAACTAGGCTCTCTGGTAGCGCATGATTTGGAGTCCTGAAGCCCTTGGAAAGTCGTGAGCAAATAGAGGAGAGTCACTAGAGTCTTCGGGTTCGCGGTTTCGGAATTCTGGTCTCAGTCTTCATGACCCTACACCCTAGCAATTACGTAAGGGCAGCCCAGGGAATAAGAGTATTAGTAACTGTTCAAGCTTCTATCTTGCAGGGTTCATTGAATAATCCACTCAAGGTGGATGTAAGACCCTAACCAGGACGATACGCGTCCTCAGACATATCCGGATGTCTACTTCACCATGCCGTAACACGCAGAAGCCCAACACTACTCGTCATGCCCCCCCCTAAACCCTAAACCCCTAAACCCTAAACTCATGGCTCCCCTACAGCGCTCATGGCTCTCCTAAACTCGAACCCCACAAGCATCGACTCGAAGCCTTAAGACCAAGCCCTCCTCGACCCTAAACCCTCAGCCCTATAGTCAATTTCTGTTTGAATAGTTGGAATAGGGTTTTGAGCTCCTTTCTAGTATGATTCAAGCAAGGAACCCTAAGGAAACATATTGGTATGTATTTAGGCTTCTATAGTAGGGCTCTCCTCCCCACCAATGCAAGGGTTTAGGGGGAAAGCGTTGACCAATGCGCTTTTCCGCTCTTTGTTCTCGGAGGCTGTTGCGGTTGCCGCAGCACACGCTGCTGCCTGGAATCATCGGCCTCAATCGGGCTGGTCGCCTTTCTCCAGTTTTGAGTTTGGGGCCTACAGGTTTCTTCGTATCAGTGTCGAAAAGTGCGGTCCCCATAGCAGGGATCCTGCGATTGGTCTTTCTTCGGGGTCTCTGATGCGTCGAAACTTACGTACTGGGACTTGAGCATGCGTCGAGGCCTCAACACCACCCCTGGCTATCATCATACTTTGGAAGCCTACATTCGAGTAGTTAGTAATGCTTTTCTTTGGGGCTCCTTGTTTTTCTACAGTAGCTTTTTTATACCCCCACGCCTCTTCAACCCCGCAGTACCCTGCACCCTAAACCCTGGACCCCAAAGAGGTCTAGAAAGTAAACCCTTACTCGGTATAGGACCCCTTAAACGGATCTACTTTTAGATCCTCCAACAAGGGGTGGGAGGATCATAGTTTGGGGGCCTCAAGAGTCAGGAAAGTTGAGTTTTGGGGTCTTTTCAGCTATGCTTGAAATAAGGTACCCTAAGCAAAGCAAGAGTAACAAGTACTGCTGATGGACACAATCCCGCACTAATGCAGGAGCCTAAATAAGTACCAATGTTCCTTATTATGATTGGAGTATAATGGGCCCCAAAACTCTATGCTATTTATTAAGGCCCCTACATTATAGAGCCCTTATAGTATCCCTTTTGAAGGAACCCTATTCTAACTATTAAGGCCGTTATCGTACCTTCAATCAAGCTTTATTGTTGGTCAGCGGAAGGGGTGCTGGGGTCGGCTGTTCGGGGCCACAGCCCTGACACCTGAAAGCCCTAAATGCCTACAGCCTACATAGTGTAGAGGCCTTAATAATTAGAATAGGGTTTTGGGGCCCATTGTACTGTAATTATAATAAGGAACCCCCCAAATATTATTGGTAACTATTCAGGCCCCTAAACCCTAAACCCGTGAACACATAATTTGGAGCTTGATCCTTTACAAACCTCACGAGGGTCTCTCCCTTTTTGCGATCCCTCGGAAGTCACCCTAATCCCTGTAGTGTGCTATAAGACCCAAACAAGTGCCCCGGCACATGATACTCCTGATAAATTGCAGACGAAGGGCAGTACCTGCGGCTTACCTTGGCCTCTACGTCATTGTAAGTGCTGCTTTCCTATTCATTAGACCATACCAAAACCCAACATCCCTAATGTTGAAAACCTATTCAAAATGTTCCTGGCTCTAAGAACACTAGCACGCACTACCCCCAGACCCTATCCTGATTATTTCCGACCCCATCCTGAAAAGAGATAGTAACTCTTACAGTATCCGAACCCTTCAGGATTAGAATAGGTCATTCGGAAGCCTCGAGCCCATACAGCGTCCCCTTGGATTAACCCTTATGAATAGAGCTCGTTAAACGGAACACTTCAAGAGGAACCCTAGTCTTACTGCTAAGGTCAAAGTACCCAAGAACCTATTCGAAATAGTGAGGCCCCAAAATCAAACCCCCAGTGCCGCTCCTTTTTCAGATCCCTCGGAAGTCAGGAACCCTTAAGAAGTAACCCTAAACCCTAAACCCTAAACCTTAAACCGTAACTGTTGTATACCTCTTGACAAGGAGCCCTGAAGGTTCAGCTCTGTTTTCAGGATCCGTGCCCCAACCGTACGGCCAAATAGATGGTAATTCGTATAGTACCCCTTACAGGAACCCTATTCCCTGAGCTTAAACCCAAAAGCCCCAAAACCCTGAAACCCCAAAACCCCAAAATCCAAAAATCCTGAACCCAAAGCCCTAAAACCCAATAACTCTAAAATCCAAAAACCCTAAAACCCCAAAACTCTAAAACCCAAAAGCCCTTAAACCCAAAAACCCTTCAACCCAAAAACCCTTAAATCCAAAAGCCCTTAAACCCAAAAGCCCTTAAACCCAAAAGCCCTTAAACCCAAAAATCCTTAAACCCAAAAACCCTTAAACCCAAAAGCCCTAAAACCCAAAAGCCCTAAAACCCAAAAGCCCTAAACCCAAAAACCCTTAAACCCAAAATCCCTAAACCCACCCCCCTCCTTTTTTCAGGACCCGTCGGAAGTCTCGGAGCCCGAGGTTTCGGAGGCTTTTCGCAAGCGGAGGCCCTGCAGTGCCCGGCAGCCCCGCGCGAGGAAGAGCTGGAGTAGACACAGGCCTCTGTTGAGGGCTTTTCTGTATATATATATATATATATATATTATATTCTTTTTTTTTATTATAAATATTTCGCTTAATTATATATTTTTTGGGGGGGAGGGGGGGGGTTGAAGGATTTGAAACAGGCTGTGTTTTGTTTTGAAGGCTTTTTAGACTCTAAACCCTTTCAACCAAAACCCCAAAGCCTCCCGGAAGGGCCGCAGTCTTCCGGAGGCCCAGGGAGGCCAAGCCCAGCAAGGCCACGAAAGAAGCGATGGGCAGGGAGAACCTGGGTCAAAAAAAAGAGTCTTTGTGGAGTTATAAGTCCCCTAATACAAGTCAACTCTAGAATGGTATCCGCCCTGGAGTGGGCTGGTGCTGACTGACGCTGGAGGCGGGGGGGATGTTCGTACTTATAGTTACCGATGAACCTCCAAGTATTGTAGAGTATAAATTAAAGTTATAAGGGCTGATACAAGGCTCTTTGTGAAGGGCTTGGGGAAGCGCTCGGGTTTAAATATACCCTTGGGCCTCAAAACGGAGGTATATTGTAAAACTTAGGGCTCTTTGAATGGTTTAAAGTGCAGGGTTTGGGATGTAGGGCTTAGGCTTAATAGAGAGGTCCTGGTGTAGGTATGAAAGTTTCATGAGCTAAAATATTACATGGGTCTTGATAAGCAAAGGTGAAACCTCTATGGTTGATAGGTGTCAATTTCAGGGTTTCCATGAGCTAATACCAGGCGATTATAGGGTCTTATTCGGTCCCCTAGGGGTTATGTGTATGTGTGTGTGTGCGCGCTTGTTTCTTCTTCACTGTTGCCTGAAGGGTCTTGACCAGGTATGTAAAACCGGCTTTATGATTTTATCCGGTGTGTCCTTCTTAAGGATATACTACATGTAAACCAAGACCAAGCTCCAAGATGGGCCTAGTAGCCAGGCCCTGAGAATCCAGCCAGGAAGAGGACCTGCGCAGCATCGTCGAAGTGGACAGATCGATTAAGGTCTCGGGCCCTGTCTACTTTCACACAAAGACCGCCCGACACTCGAGAAATCTAAACCTTTCACGCTCTTCTGACAGCTTTGATAGACCCACATGAAATCCTTTGTGGAATCCCTATGAAAGCCCAACCTGCTCCCAGCTCTGCGAGCACGATGGAAGGGCTAACCACGACCTGGTCGTTAGCTTTGGAGGGCCTTGACAGTCTTGGGTTTGTTTAGGTTTAGGGGTTTAGGGTTTAGGGTTGGGAATTATGGGTTTGTTTGTGCTCTGGTACGGTTTAGGGGTGTAGTGAACGTTTGAGGGAGGTTTAGGGCTTATGAAGGTTGAAAGTTCCAGCTTGTGCAAAATCCCTTGAGAACATAAATGCAAAAACGCCAAATTACACAAGTTAGCTGCAATAAGGTCACCAATATACACAGCATTCTGAAGAACCGGCTAGAAACAAGGAGGAAAGCCACCGTCTTGGTGATCATCTTCAAGATGAAGCAGCGCTCGTCTGCAGGACTTCGGCAGAGCAAGATCAGCAGCCTTGCTTCGTGCTCGCATTACTCATAGCAACCATAGACAACCTGTGGACAGAATGAAACTGGTTAACAACTAGCCACACCAACAATAATAGTAAGAGCAAAGGGGGATTTATAGCTATGCTAGTACTTTCAAGATTTATGTTTTTTATGCACAGTAGTATTGGTATTTTTCACAGTGTTTGCTTTTGATTTCTTGGCGTCACTCTGCGTGGCTGCTTATTCCTTGGGCTTGAAGCCACAAGCGTCTCGAAACGTGGCTCAAGGCCTCAGTCCTTGCCTCTCAGCCCCGAAGCCGAGCGAAAGACACAGGCCTCGACTAAATGATGTAGGGGCCTTACTAATTAGAATAGGGTTTTGGGGTATGTTATACTATACATATAATAAGGACCCCCCCAAAAAATAATATAGGTAATTTTTAAGGCCACTATATTCACCAAAAACAACGAAACAATGCCCGAGCAACCTGGCTCTCGCCAGAAAGGAGAGACCCTGGATGGCGGCAAAATACCTAGGCCGTGCAGTAACCCACTGGGAAAAAGTAAGAAGTTTTTTTGGGCCAAAAACTACAATAGCAACCCAGAAAGAAACAAGCAAAACATTAAACGTGTGCCAGTACATGTGTGCCAGTACATACCTTTGTGGGTTAGAAACATGCTAGTAGCAACCCCAAACAAAGCAAGCAAAACACATGAAGAGTACGCCACTGAGTTTAGGCGACTGAGCCGTTTAGGGCTTGGAGTTTTAGGGTTTCGGTATCCGGACAGAGGTTTCGGGTTTCTCCATGTTCCCCTAACCGAGAACATTCATAGACTCTATATCGAGTATATTGNNCAATATACTCGATATAGAGTCTATGATCTGATACGATATGCTCCGATGTAATGCTATGTGAAATAATGTGATGTAATACAATATAGCCTAACATAGCATAATACCATCTGGTACAATTTCTTCCTAACCTTAATGTTAAATATGAACATGATTTATGATGTTGAACGCGAGGGTGAATATTACTAGGAATATGACTACAAGTCTTAATGTAACGCAGTGTAATGTAATGTGAAATGGTGCAATAAAACCTCGAATGACGTTACATATGATGTTATGGCTTACATCATAAGATGGATAAACAGATAGATAGCTAGATAGATAGACGCAGAGACAGACAGATAGTTAGATTAGGCATAGGTCCCTTAAAGCGCGCGTCTGTGCAGCTGCTAAGATACCACTCACTTCTCAGGAACAGCGCGTCCAAGACCATCTCCAAGAGGGTGAGAGCGTTTAAAGGCAGCAGAAACCTGAGCCGAGAGGAGCTCGTGGGCTTTCTGCCGCAGCTCAAGGAAAAAGGGGCCCAGGCTTTATGTGTTGGTTTCTAGCTTTAAGTGGTTTCGGGCTTTCTGTGCATATGGTTTTCCATCCGAGCAGCAGAAAGGGTATGGTGATGTCGGGATGGGCCGCGCTGTCGATGTTTACACCTTGCGTCGCCGAATGCAACCCAAGCCTGCTACGTCCTGCGTGTTGCGTAGAAACCCTAAACACTAAGCACAATGGAATACCCCTAAGTTAAGGAGGTCACTTCGTAGATGGAACTGAGAAACCCACTGCAGTGTTGTCATCTCCTTCAATCGAGGGGTATTGGGCTCTCATACCCTATCAACGACAAACCAAACCTTATAACAATCTCCAGAAGCCTACTTGCAGGCTCATGGGTAGTTGTAAGTAGGATGTTAATTAAGGAAACTATAGTCATAACCTAAATTAAGGGACTTATAACTCCACTTACAACTACCCCTGAACCTCCAAGTAGGACCCCTTATAGACCCCTTATAGAACCCCTGATAGGAACCCTCTTATAGATCCCTTGGAAGGAGCCTTATAACTACCCAAGCCTCACAAGCATCGGGCTTTGGGCTCTCTGGGTGCCTGCCCGGGCAATGTCACGCAGTGCCGGTGTAGAGATGCCAGCGTTCAGTAGCACGTGGATGGCATAGTCCACCTTCCCAAAGAACCCGCCCTAAAAAACGGGAACTTCCCCTGAAGTGTAAGGGATCTGGCAAACTATTCAAGCAACACATTCCTTAACAAAGAGGTCGTCACTTTAGGGATCTGGCAATGATTCAAGGAACACATTCCTTGATAAAGAGGTCTTCACTTTCAGCTTGAGTCGGTTTGGGCTTCCTGGGCCTCCCATAACAGTTGAGACTCCAGGTCCTACTTCATACCCTGAACCCGAAACATAGCCCAAAGCCTTAAACATCCTAAGGCCTAAAACCCTAAACCCAATCCTCTAAACGTCTAAACCCCCCAAATCCTAAACATACATCCAAACCTTAAGCCCCAAGCGCTAAACCTCGGAACCTTAAAACCCTAAAGCCTTAGATCCTAGACCTTTCAATTTCAATCTCAGCCTTCGACCAACAATGCTGAGAGCCGTAGCGTCAATTTTTTAGGCCTCAACAAAAAGGCTTCAGGGCCTGCGGCTTAGCGGTTTTCTTAGGTCTGGGGTCTCATTCTTTCGAGGGCCTGGGGTCTAGTTTTTATTGTAGGGCCTGGGTTAAGTTTTTTGTTAAATACGGGCCTGGAGTTTAGGGTTTAGGGGGTAGGGTGTAGGGTGGTTTAAATTGAGAATGCGTCGACACAATCAGTTTTCCACTGCGATCGTCGTTGTGGCTGGTCGTGGCTGTTCTGCCTGCGAGTGTTCGGATGCTTTACGGCAACTACTGTTGCTGTTGCTTCTAACCTTTGCTAGGATCTGCCTCCAAAACTTTCCTCAGGGTTCTGTATCAAGCCCTTCACCCCCTCTAAGCCGTAAAATCCTACAGCCCGAACCTCAAACCCCAAATTGCCACATGCCCGATGCCCCAATTCTACAGCCCGAACGAGCTGTAACCGAAAATCCGGCAACATGGTAGGTACTGGCTCGGCCAACTTTTCGGCGATTGGAGCCCAAAACCCCTAAACCCTAAACTGTACAAAGCCTACCACACCAAACAAGAAACTTTCACAGCAACCCTAAGCTATCCTACCCCGAAATCAGAACCCCTATAAATGCCTATAAACTCCTAAACCCCCAACACGAGCCTCACCAAACTTGTCGCCAATCTCAGCGCGGATGCGCACGGCATCCGCATCTCGGGAGCACTCGGCGAACTCCACGGAGCCCTGGTCCTGTTTGGGCTTAGGGTTTTTTCGAGTTTTAGGGTTTCAGGGCTCTAGGGTTTTGGGGTTTGGGGTTTTTTAGATATTGTAGGGTTTTTGCATTTTGGGTTCGTTGACACTGTATCTTAACGGTCTTACAATACGATACGATTTCGTGCACTGTTTACACTATCTTACTTTGTGGGCATAGGGCTGTTATGCGGGCTTCAGGATTTAGGCTTGGGTTCAGGTATCCGCCGCTAGGCATCCATGTGAAGCGACTCCAGGGATTGAGTCATCGTGCGCAGGCGGCCTACCAAAACTAAGGAATATCCTTGCATAACCAGGGGCGTTGCACTCTGCAAGCTTCTCTTACTTGTACCTATAACCTCATGCTGACTTCCCTGTCCCAAAACAGAGGTCGTGTAACAGTCCTCCGAATCCCTTGAATCTATTCGCTTTCGGGCTTCTGTTACAAAGACCCTAAAAAGCTCACCTGGAGCCCGTGAATGCTGTGCGGCCTCTTGACGCCCTCCAAGAGCCCCAGAAATCCTGCGACAACTTTACAACTGCCTCATAAGAACCCTAAACCATTAAGGCCGTATACATCCCAGCCCTTATTAATAGACCCGTATAAACCACCTTTCAGAATCCCCTCTATAATCCCCTCATCAACCGTATTGCTATCCTATCACCCTACACATGGGATCTCCCTAAACCCGAAACCCTAAACCCTACATGCGGTTAAGGATACTTATGTTAAGGAGTCTAAACTATGGGAATTATGGTATACTTGCATCATCAACCGTATCGGTCTCGGAGGCCTCGTAGCCCTCCAAGAGCTGCGCGGCTGCCCGTCGCGTCGCGCTGCTGTTTACGCGGTCGACCTCCATCGAATGCTTGGAGGTTCATGGCTAGTTATGAGTGGAGTTATACGTCCCCTAATATAGGTGATAACTATAGTTATCCTTCTTATAACCCTACTTACAACTACCCATGAACATCCAAGTGGGGTTTAGTGATGAAGTTCTGTCTCGGGCTAGGGTTTGGGATCTTCGGGCACAGCAGAAGGCCTTAATGAGTAGAACAGGGTTCTTGGNNNCCAAGAACCCTGTTCTACTCATTAAGTATACCGTATACTTTTGTTTTTTTCATTTTAAGGTGCATCGGCTCTTTCCTACATCCGGCCTGCCTCATCGAGGGCATACGGTTTAGGGGTTTTTGGGCCTGGCTTCAGCCCCGGAGCCTGATAGAGGTTGAGGACCGATCCTACAGTTTAGGGTTTCGGGTTTTAGGGTTTTAGGGTTTCGGTTTTAGGGTTTTTAGGGTTTCGGGTTTAGGGTTTTAGGGTTAAGGGCTTTAGGGTTAAGGGTTTTAGGGTTTGGTCCTACGAACCGTGACTGTAAAGAACAAAGCTTATTAGTCAGGGCACAGGAGCCCCTTACTTACGTCGAAAAAGCTGACTACCCTAAAGCCTTAACAACCAGACCTAAACCGTACCCATAGCTCCAAACTCCACAGCACAGGGTTTAGGGTTTCGGTTTCGGGTTTGGCGCCAATACAGAACCTAGTATTTGTGAGGATGTTTTAATCAGTTTGTTTGAAGCTGACATGGTAGCAGCCTCCATCAAGCAAAACAAGGCGGCGGCGACCAGCCAGACGAAGCGCTGTACGACGAAGGGAAAAGAAGGTGGCGTGCAATGTAGGGGCAACCAGGATTGCATAGTGCTCCAGTTCACCTGAACTTCTTACAGTTTCTGATAAAGATCTTCACATAGAGTACATCTAAATCTAAACAAACCCCTAGATGGACTGAACATGTCTAACTTGAAAACATGGCTACTGCTCAGGAGGCCAGTTTCCAGCAGATAGCCGCAGGCCATTTCGCCGATGCAGTTCAGCGCCACTCGCAGACGGTCGCTTTGCATACTAGAGCTACAACCTGGGTTGGTCCCTCAACGCCTCTGGAAAAAAATGCGCAAATATGTACCTCTTAAGCCCAATAAGGGAAAATCCAACATGTCCCAAAGGCCTATCTACCTCAACCTACCAAAACCTACTTTTTTGTAGGGTCCCCATAAATTCCTCATTAGGGTTAATAATTAGAACATATTAGAACCTACAAAAAAAGTGGGGTTTGGTAGTTGAAGGTAGCAACCTGCAGCTGCAATCGCAACGCAAAGGAAGACAGGATCCAAGTTGAACGCCGGCGGCCAAAAGTGCGCCAGCATTCCAGCAAGCATTCCAAGAAAACCAAATGCCGAGACATAGCCTGGGTTAAAGGAAACTACAGGTGGCGAGTTTAGGGTATATAGGGCTTCTATAAAGTATATAGACCTTCTATAAGGCTCCTATAACGGTAACTACTCACCTGAAAATGTCCTAGACTGGGCTTCCCGGTGCCGCGGCCCCTAAGAAGCGAGGAAACCGATATTCTACAGTCAGCACACCGGACCATCAAAAAACAAATGGGCCTAAAGGGGACCCTAAAACCGAATCCCTGATCCCTAAACCTACGCAACCTAGTAGCAGAGAGCTCGACGGAGTTGATGCCGACTGGAGGCCTTAGCGATGATGATCACCTTGCCCGCTTCGGATGCCACGTAAGCCTCGTAAGCACACCAGAGTCGAGTGTAGACGCTCCCATGCCGATTCCTGGGTTCGTGTCTTACGGTACCACTTGGAGGTTCATGGGTAGTTATAAGTAGGGTTACAAGTCGGGTAACCATAGTTATAACCTATATTAGGGGACTTATAACTCCACTTATAACTACCTATGAACCTCCAAGCATGCCAAGGTTACACATTAGCAGTACCACGCTTCGATTACGATGACACTTTCAACTAAGTTTCCTAACAAGAAGCCCTATAAAACCTTTGCTCAACCCTGATAAAGCCTTGCTAACCCAAATAGAACCGTAATGGAACTCGCAAAATGCCATACACATACCCCTCACAGGACCTTTGGAAAGGCCACAACATCAAATTCCTTAAGCAGAGACCAGGACTCGGTATTACATATATAATACGTGTATGTATATGTGTATATATATATATATATATGTGTATACATATATAATATTCACACATACATATACAATTCACTCCTTAAGAAGAGACCAGGGCTCGGCACCACCAAGACGCAAGAAGCCTCTTGAAGCGCCAGGGCGAAAGGCGAGTGCTTCGGGGACTGGAGGAGGGCCCCAATGTCCTGGGTTGTTGGGTTTAGGTCTTAGGGTTTAGGGTTTTAGGGTTTAGGGTTTTAGGGTTTTTAGGGGTTATTGGGTTAGGATTAAGGTTAGGGCTTAGAGTTTCAAGGGTTTAGGAACCCTTTAGGAACCCTAAACCCTTAAGGTTAGGGTTTAGAGTTTTACGAGTTTAGGAACTATTCAGGAACCCTAAACCCTAAATTCAACTCCAAGCCCCAGTGGTTTTCATAAGGGCTTCTAGGGGCTTCTCAAGGGATCTATGGACTTACAAGGGTTGTTAAAGAGTGCGGAGGCATCATGAGGCTCTTTTGGGGCTCTTTGTTACATGGCTTCAAAGTTTGTAGACCGCCGCAGTAGCCTAAAATCCAACTCTCCAGCCCTAAACCGTAAACCCTAAACCCCCTAAACCCTAAACCCCAACAAAGCCCCAGTCTCAAGGTTCTGAGGGTTCGCGAGCATGCAGCACCAAGCATGTCGAGCCGGGCGGGGCCAGGAGTGCAGGACCTTGGAGATGAACTCAAAGATGCCCTCTTGCCAGGCATGGCTGATGAAAATGTCCTCATTTCGCAGGTTTATGGGTTTAGGGTTTAGGGTTTAGGCATGGCTGATGAAAAGGTCCTCAATAAAGGAGCTCTTAAAGAAGGGCTTTGGGGGGGATATTATGTTATGTGATGACTTTTGGCATGGCTGACGAAAATGTCGTCATTTTGCAGGTTTATGGGAATGGTATTCGATAGTTATCATGGAAGTCTAGGGGGATATGAGTATAGGCATGGCTGATGAAAACGTCCTCAATAGAGGGCTCTTGGCTCTTAAAGTAGGGTTCTGCGGGATATATTTTCATGTGCTAATTATAGGCCAAGCTGATGAACATGTACTCAACAGTGTAGGGTTTGGGGGGTGTAGTCCGCTATAGATGGCTGATGAACATGTCCCTAGCTTGTATACTGTCGCAATCGGGGTTGACGGCTTAGCTTTTCGGATTCGGGGTTTAGGGGTTTAGGCACGGCTGAAGACAATGTCTTACTTCCCCATGCCTTGTATTCGAAGAAGTACATAGAGGGTTAAGAGTTAAGACCTTCAGAATAAACACAATCCAAATCCAAACCCTAAACTCTAGAATTTCACCTAGAATCTTGTACCCGTTTTGTTGGGATCTGTAGCTTTACAACCAGAATTCTTCAAAAGATGGTCTTGGAGAACCGAGCATCGCAGTCCAAGCCTTGCGGATTCCTCATCAAAGCCCAGCTCATCTTCCCAGCCAGATGGGTCACCGGCTTGATGTGCTGCTCATTTACCGTGTAGATGCTTGGGCCGTGTTGGCTGTCAAAGTCGTCGGAGCCATCTTGTGGGGGATAGATGCTTCCTTGCCAGATCGCTTGCTGAACCTCCCGCCACAAGTACTTCAAGTCCGGGCGGGTAACACACCAGCGGTCCGGGGGTACAGCTTCGTGCAAAGCTGTGGCTTCAAAGGTGCGGCTCCTGGCTTGGGTACGCATCGCCGCTTGCCGGGGCCATTCGCACGGGGCCGCCAAGGTCCCTGTTGTCTACAACTTGTGGCTGTTCTGGGAAGACATTCTGTTTGAATCCATTCTCTTTAATTATGTACAAAGAACAAACGACCGTGAGGTATTGAACTCTGGCACCGGCGGTTAGGCATCTAGTGCGAATGCTCCCAAGCTCCAGCATTGGGGTCTGTAGCGTTGGTCTGCCTGTGGGCTACTTCTTTGAACCCACGGCAATCGCACGAGGGCGTCGCGCCGTCCTGCAGTTCTTGCGGCGGAAATTACATCCTGTGGATTCGTCCTAGGGATTCCGGAACACTGCCTCAGCTTGGCTTTTGTGGGGGTCCTTTGTCCAAGCATCCTAGCAGTGCTGTTTCATAAGTGGGGTTGTGAGCTTGACCGTATGCACAAGTGCAGCTAAGACACCTGAATTGAACCAGTAACCTTTTCTTGTACTAACAAGACTTCATCCTAAGGACCAAGAGTCGTAGGACTCAAAGCTGTAAGCTCCAAACCCTAAACTTACTTCCCCAATAAGCCAGAGAAATGAAAGGTTAAACTTTCAGATTACTGCTAAGTTAGAAATTATAAGAACCCAAAAAGATTAAAGGCTGGGTAGTGGAGAACTAAGTAAACCTAAAGCCTAAGCCCTAAACCCCAGGCATTTTGAGGCCGGCGCGGCAGGGCCCAGACGGAATCTCCGAACCACCGGCTAAACTGGGGTTCCGTGGTAGTTCCAAGGAAGGGTTTAATGTACTTGGAGGTTCATGGGTAGTTATAAGTAGGCTTACAAGTAGGGTAACTATAGTTCTAAACTATATTAGGGTACTTCTAACTCCACTTATAACTACCCATGAACCTCCAAGTAGGGGCCCTAATAAATAGAATAAGGTTCTGGGCTCTTTTCGTCTAAGTATAGTAAGGAAACCTAAGAGACTTCCGAGTTCTGGACCCTGTGCTACGACAGGATAGTGTATAAGGAACCTCATAAGGGCTCTACTTGCTTCTCCCTTTCAGGGGCTCCCTAAACCCTGAACCCACCTTGATGTAGGAACCTGATTAAGAAACCCTGGGTCTTTGTTAGGGTTTCTTATATGGATCCCAATTTAGTGGGGTTATAGGACCAGAGTTTCGTAATCAGGTTCCTACATTACCGTTTTAGAACCTCTCTCAGGGACTGAGTCCGGTTGCTTTGTTCCATGGAGCCAAGGCTGCGCACGCACACCAAGTTTCCCAAAGCCCTGATGACCCCCAGCCCTAAACTGCCTAAACACTGACCCTGTCTCCGCCCCCAGGCAGATTTCCTGTGCAAGTATGCACCTAAACCCTAAACCCTAAA
>CAJNDV010028058.1:41776-56666 GCA_905221635.1 Symbiodinium sp. CCMP2456 | reverse complement strand
AGTCAAGTGTGGTAAAGCTAAGTGTCGTAGAGTCAAGTGTGGTAAAGTCAAGTGTACTTGACTCCACGTATTCTCTATGTATTTTCTCTGCGAGGCTCCGCACGGAAGAACCCTTCGCGATGCTTTCGGGAAAAACAACACCAGCAAGTTGTTTACCTATACATGATTATCTTCTGCCTCTGTGTCTATGGTTTAGGGTTTGGGATAGGAAATTGCTTTTGTTCTGGCGACTGGTTGCATCCATGTTGTCTTACCCAAAGGTCAACACTGCCCAAATAACACGTGTTAAGCGTTTAGGATAGTTTGAAGTACCGGATACCAGTCAGATATCATGTGTGTCCTTTTGGACTGCCTGTGAGCTTGAACCCCAGAACTTAAAACCTAAACCCAACAATCTATGGAAACACATAAACCCTAGACCCTCAATGAGCAAGAGAAAACAACTAGATTATGAGCAAATGCTCTAAACTCCACCAATAACCCTTGCAGGAGTCCAAAAAGGAGCCCTCTTAACACTTCGTGCGCTGGACTTTGAAGTAACCAGGGAGAAAAAAGTATAGACTTTTCTTCCATAATGGTTCCTTTAAGGAACAGGTCCCCCAAAAAGTACTAAAGTATGGTACTCCCGAGCCCAGAATTTACAAGAACCCGGTTCGAATCTGGATGGCCTCGAGAGGGCCTGGTGCTCCGGCGATGCGAAGCGCGACATGGCCTTCGATCCTGGCGAAATTAAACCCAGAGGCTCCACATACAGTACCATTATGGAATTAGGTCCCAAAAAAACCATCCTTTCAAGGTTTTTGGAATTCCATAATGGTACTATATATGGAGCCTCTGGGAAAGGCTTTGGGGGTTTAGGGTTTGGGGTGGGTTTAGTGGCTCGAGTTTAGAGTTTAGTGGATTTAAGTGGATCGAGTTGAGAGTTTAGGGTACCGGGTTTAGGGCGTAGGGCTTAGGGCTTAGGATTTATTTTTAGGGCTGTTACGGCTGCGGGGGTTTGCAAGGGGTCTACAAAGGTTTGCATGCAAGGCTTATAGGCAAACTGTAGGTTTGGGGGTTTCAAGTCTTAGGGCTTACCTTATAGGGTTTTGGGGGTTTCGGGGCCAGTCGATGATGTGCTGCAACGGAATGACGCATGGTTTTCTACCTTCTTCCTGGCTCCAAAGCGCAACTCCTCGAGTTCTCAGGGTACTTGGAGGATCTTGACACTTAGTAAGTGGGGTTATAAGTACCTTAATTGGGGTTATAAGTAGTTATAAGTATAGTTACCTTACTTATATTACTAAGTCCCATGATCCTTGAAGTATTGGCAACCCAAAACCCTAAACCCGGAAGCTTTCCGGATCTCTTTCCGCTGAGTTGATGCCAGTTTGCCGGTTATCGGCGCTATCGCCTTCTGGTTGGCCTTCAAGTACATTGACATACATACCTACTTAGCATGCAGCTCAAGCCTGAAAGGGGTTCCTTTATAGGCGCGTACTTTGTGATACATTGACTCTACCCCCTCTTAGGAGGTAAACACACAACATATATTTTGGAACATCTCTGAATATTAAGAACGTAGCCCAAGACAACATGGTTCCGCAAGGAGGTCTCAACAAGAGCCCTTAGATGATCCTGCAGTAGGCACTGTAAGCTCATCCTGAACACGGTCTGCTTATTCGTATTATTGCCTGTGTGGGTGAAACAGTGGCCCCAAATCCTACAGAATCGGATATTGTAACCCCTTAGTTTCAAGGTAGGACACCCTGGAATCGGATGTATGCCGAAACCCTAAACCCTAAACCGTCGAATGCCCGACAAAAGCTCTGCCTTGCAACACCTTTGAATAAAGTCGATAGAGGCCCCCGTGGAAACCCATGCAGGGGTAGGGGCACTATCGGAATAACATAAAGTCATAAGGAACCCTAAACCCTAAACCTTGGGGATTTAGGATTTAGGGGTCATTACTACATAGTGTAGGGGCCTTCATAATTAGAATAGGGTTTTGGTGACACTCTACTATAAATATACTCAGGAACCCCCCCAAAACCCTGTTCTACTTATTAAGGCCCCTAGATTATGCAGTATAAATTCATAAGGAACCCTAAACCCTGAACCCTAAACCTTAGAGGTTTAGGGCTTAGAGTTCAGGGTCATCACTATCTTATGCAGGCTTCCATGTCAAGTCTGCAGAGCCGACCCGGTCGGGAGACCGCCCGCCTCGGAGAAGGATAAAGTCCTTGTAGCAGTCCTTTCCTGAGGGTTCGGGTTTAGGGTTTAGGGTTTAGGGTTTAGGGTTGAGGCTTTCAGGTTTAGGGTTAAGGCTTTAGGGTTTAGGCTATGGGGTTTAGGCTTTAGGGTTTAGGCTATAGGGTTTAGGCTTTAGGGTTTAGGCTAGAAAGTTTAGGCTTTACTTTAGAAGCCCAAACGTTGGGAACGCAATAGCCTCAATCCTGAAAAGTAATGTATAGGGAATCCCAGCACTATTTGTCCTTAATCCGGTTTCCAAAGTTTTGGGGTTTACTATAGGTTTTAGGTGATAGGCTCAGCGCAGAAGACAGAGTGACATGTGAGCCCCGCTTGATCGAAGACCCACTTTCCAATCCAAGGGCACTATGAAAGTTGTGTATAGAGGTGTTTGTTTATCGGCCTGAATACCCCCCCTTGATGATTGGGAGAGGGTCTTGGCGCATCTAAATACGATTTCTACGCCTCCCCACTTATTCAAACACGAACATTAGGGCTTAGCGTGCCCGGGATTCAGCACTTTGGATGTCAGTAATGCGGGAATCTGAACAATTAGAAAAGAGTTTTGGTGCCTACTACACTATATTTATAACAAGGAACCTCCCAAAATAGTATTGGTAACTCTTTGGGCCCCTATATCCGAAACCCTAAGCCCCAAACCCTAAACCGGCCCTACAGTATTCGAAAGCTTCATTGGCACACAAAAAAGTTTACACCGGGGGTCTGAGCATGCAAGGGTAGCTGGTCTGCCAGAGTTTCTACCCTACTCTAATGTAGGGACCTTAATGATTAGAATAGGGTTTTGGTGTATGTTCTACTATAATTATAGTACGGACCCCCCCTCCAAAAAAAAACGAGTATAGGTAATTACTTAGGCCACTATATTAAAAAAAAAAACTCAAAAGTGGCCGGAAACTCCCTGGACTGGGGCTGAGGGGATGTGGGGCCTTGGATTTACATAGGGTGCTCGTTTGAGTTTAGGGTTTAGGGTTTAGGGGTTTAGGGTTTAGGGTTTAGGGTTTTGTTCCTTCTGACGACTCTGCCCACGAGTGGTGTGAGCTTCAGACAGCTCCCAGTCCGGCTCCCCGACCAGTGTCGCTCAAATCAAGAACCAAGCTGCAGAGCATGCTCGGAATGATTGCAAGATGAACCAGATGCATCACGTCTGGAAAACATCGATTTCTTGTTCCTTCTTTTCCATCTTCTCGGTCCATCCCGGTGGGGGGCAGCGCGGTTCCTGCCGTGTTCATGCTTATGTTGATGTTTCAGAGGTGTTTCAGCTTTGGCACAAGTTTCGACATGGACCCTGAGTTGATGTGTCCTCAGGGCGGCGGAGCAAGGCGTACCATCCAAGCTCCCGTCGCAAATGTTGTTTTCGGTTTAAGGTTTGGGGTTTGGGGCCTCGGTGTAGAAGCTCACTACTCAGTGCCAGACTTGCTTCCGGCTTCGGCTGTCTCGCTTCTTGGTGGCCCGGAATGCGGCACGGATTCACGATCGGAGCCCCAGTTGGCACGATTGCTCAGCGTCAGGCTGTCTTCGAGCTTACGAGCCACTTTCTCGTTAAGATTGACTTTCTGAAATTCACACATCCACATCGAGTACAAGCTGGGCATGTCGCGCAAGCAGGCAACAGGAGCCTGATAGTCTGTCAGTCTACAACATGTGACTGTTGAATTGAACCGGACACCTTGTCTAGCAGACCCTTACTTCCCCAATAAGCCAGGGAAATAAAAGCTTAATCTTTCAGTTTGCTACTAAATGATAAGAACCCAAAAAGTTTCAAGGTTGGGTACTGGGGAACTAAAAGGACCCCCCCAAAAATAATATGCAAAAACAACTGTTGCGAGGATGACCCTAAACCCTAAACCCTAAAGTCACAGCCTGCAATCTCCGATCTGCAACGCCAGAAGAAGATCAACAGATCCTACCCGGACCCTCAAGAACCTACGTTTCTAGGGTTCCATTATAATTTGAATTCCCTATAACAAGTCCTTAAAAAGGTAGGTTACTTGGGGGCTGAGGTAAAGCATGATTCATGAAGAATGCCCTAAACCCTAAACCCCTAAACCCTACAAACCTTGAACCCTAAACCCCTAAACCCCTAAACCCCTAAATCCCAAACCCTAAACCCTATACACCCTAAAGCGTTAGGGACCTCCAGGGTTTCGGAGAAACCACCAACAAACCCTCGAACCACTTTTCCAAGGCACCTTGAGCTCTGTGACTTCATCCCGGAGATGGCGAAGACCTTCCTGAGAAGAGGGAGCTCTTGATCATATCTGAACAAAATACACTTGCACAATCAGGCTGAACCCCGAAAACCCCGGGATCTAAAACCCTGAAGCCTACAAGAGCCCAAAACCCCTTAAAACCCCGAGCCCTGAAACCCTAAACCGCTTAAAGCTCCAAACCCTGAACCCTACAATAACCCTGAACCTAATCCTCAAGCCTTGAACCCTACAAGAACCCTAAATCCTCAAGCCCTGAACCATACAAGACCACCCTAAACTCCAAACCTCAAACCCTAAACCCTAAACCCTACAAGAACCCTAAATCCTAAAGCCCTGAAGGCCTAAACCCTAAACCTTAATACCCTAAACCCTAAACCCAAAAGCTCTGAAGGCCTAAACCCTACACCTTAATACCCTAAACCCTAAACCCAAAAGCCCTGAAGGCCTAAACCCTAAACCTTAAACCCCAAACCCTAAACGCAAAAGCCCTGAAGGCCTATACCCTAAACCTTAATACCCCAAACCCTAAACGCAAAAGCCCTGAAGGCCTAAACCCTAAACCTTAATACCCTAAACCCTAAACCTAAAAACCCTAAAACCCAACAGCCCTGAAGGCCTAAACCTTTCAGCCCGGCCCTCGGCCGCGAGTCGTTCCCGATTCTTGAAATTTTTCTTTTGCCCGGAAAACTCTCACCGCAAGAGGGTTTAGGATTTAGGAGTTTGGGGGTTTGGGGGTTGAGGGGTTTGGGGTTGGGGAGCTTAGGGGTTTGGGGTTTAGGGTCTAGGGGCTTAGGGAGTTACCTTTAGTAGGCTTTTGAGGTATATTTTGATAAGATATTATTGTAGGAGCCCTCAGAAGCGTATCAGTTTTTTTTGTTCAGGCGTCTATGTTAGGATTTAGGGTTGCTTGGAGTCTAAGGACCCATGCAAGTTTGGAATGCAATGCAGGGGGCTTGGCTGAATAATCAGAACAGGGTTTGGGCGATTATAAATTAAGGCATGACTATAATTTCTAGACTTTATGTGGGAATAGTAAACCCTAAGCCCTAAACCCCAAAACCCTAAACTAAACCCTAAACTCCTCAAACTCCGGTATTTCTAAATTTTGCCCAGAAGCTGCTATCTGGGTGCCCGAAGATGGCTCCCAGGACCTTGCATGCGGGAGGTCACAGAGGAGTCTGAGCTAAAGTAGGGGCATTGATAGTTTTTAATAGGGTTCCGGGGGTTCCTTATAATAACTATAGCATAATATATACTAAACCCTACATATTCTAATTATCAAGGCCCCTATATTAAGCAGTAGCCAGACCAAAATGTAGGTCCCGCTGGCCATAGGCTCTCACATGAAGTGTCAAGATTCTGAAGAACCCAATGAACAATCTCGTAGCTTACCACCCTTATGCAGCAAGATCAACAAATGAAGCGCATCTGTTGACCCCGGACACTGAACCTTCAACGGTGATGCTGCGTTAAAATCTCATGCCAAGCCGGGCACGTGTCACTGCGGGAACTGCGGAAAGCGCTTCCGGCACCAATCGCCTCCTCTGCAAGCATGTAAGACATCTGAAGGCTTCACGTTATGCTCTGAGGGCTTCTGTTGGGTTCAGGGTTGAGTCTGTTGCAATCAGCAGAGGGTTGTATAGAGTTTTTAAAAGGCTGTCGGTCTTCAGTCGGGTTTAAAGATGATCTCGTAGGATGCAAACATGCCAAAACCGGAATCCTTATTCCCGATCGGAAGGAGTCCAATCCGCCGTGTTAACATGTGTCAAAACACATGTGTACCCAACGTGACCGGGCATTCCACGCCATCTCAGCCCCTGCACGAAGTAAATCGAAGATGCACGGATTCGCAAGAGCCCTGCAGAGCACAGCCTGGTAGGGTTTATAGGGTTTAGGATGAACTTCACAGGAAGCATTGGGAACAAGCAACATCTCACCCTGAAGAACAATCATAAGGACCAGACAGACAGCACTAGCGCTGAACATGAGACTAACGATCATCATCACCAGTGTCACTACCCAAGCAACATCCCTAAGCCTCCCCACAGTGCTCCTAAACCCGAGATGATAGAGCCATTCAGTAGACATGATATGGAAGCCGGACTACTTCCCACTTTATATTCCTTAGGGCCTGAGGGTCCCTAACTCTAATATTAGTGTGTGCCCCAAAACTGGCCCAAAACATCATTCAGAGTATCAAGGCCCCTTTATCTAAACCCCTATAGAACCCTTTGAAGAACCCTTGAAAGGAGCCCTATCCTAAATCCGAAGGCCCCTATAGCAAAACCCAGGCGGCCTTGGCCAGTTGTGCTGCCTCCACCTCAGCTGCGGAGGGCCAGGCCACATGCATGGTAGAATGGCGGCAACAGCTGTTCAATGATCAAGCAGTAGGTAAACAACAGACGAATCATACGTCGAATGCAGAACATGCGTAGGTAGGTACATAGATAGATAGGCAGGTACATAGATAGGTAGATGGATTGATAGATGAGTATACACACACATGTATGTATGTATGTATGTATGTATGCATGCATATCTGGATATCCCGAACCTTCGTTATATAATTACCCAAAAACGTGCCATGATCTATGCCAGAACAATGGATCTTAAGTCAATGATGGCCACATGGGTAGTTCTCTAAATTAGGTGCCCGTTTAAAATAGTTTTTTAAGGTTGCCGTACATTTTCTGGCACCCCAAAAGGGACCCTAATTTAGAGAACTACCCTTACAGTACCCTGATACAAACCAGTATCATTTGTAAAAGGGGCCCTGACTTAGAGAACTACCCTTATAGAGAACTACCCTTATAGTAACATTGTAGAAACCGTATAGACACCCTTACAGATCCCTTTAAGGAACCCTAAAAAAGTCACCTTAATTTAGAGAGCTAGCCACATAACCATATGTCGCAGAGGCATTCCTTGGGTGTCTCCTGCGACAACGTGTCTCTGTGTTAGCAATGGCCCCGAATGGTTGCATTGAGGATTCCTTTAAGGGTTCCTGTAGCAGGATTTAGGGTTCAGGGTTCCTATATAGGCAATCTTCGGTTAGTGAATTGCTCGTCGAGTTTGTGAAAAGTCATGTTTGAGCTCTCTCTTGCAGCGAGGTCCTGCTCTTTGCCGGTGACGTCACACAGCATGCTGGCTGCTGGCACAAGGCAAGTGATTTGCCCGACCAATATGAACAAAACCCTGCAGCCTCGTGCCACCAAAGTGGGATGCCTTAGCCTTTTATTCGGGTACGGTATGAATAGCTGAGACCCTTAGTGTTGCTGGCATGAGGCATAAGGTTTAAGTTTAGCTACCATGCGTGTTTAGTGGTATTACCGATATACTGCTATTCAATTCTTTCCGGGTTGCTTCCGACTGCCACTGGCCGCGGAGACGAGCGCCCAGCTCATGAGCCTTTGGGTCATCTCGGAACAGGATGGAAGAGGATGGATCGGAGTAGGGTCTAGCGGTGCGCTGCCTTTACCCTAAATTCGAAACTGGGAATCAATCACTTCTGGCTTGGAGGACGAGGGAGCAGTCCTGGTGATATGCCTATGTAGGACGTTATGCCCTCTGCAGCAAGCTTTCAGCGGCCAAGTTGGGATTCCTCATAATCGTGGCATATAGTGACCTTAAACATCAAGGAAGACTATCGGGCAAGAAAAAGAACACACACACACACACAAAAAAAAAAAAAACCTTAAAACACCAAGCCCCCCCAATTCCTACACCCCAAATCCCGAAGCCCCAAACCCCCAAATCCAAAAGCCAACCCCTGAGCTTTAGGGGTTTAGGGGTTTAGGGGGTTTTGGGTTTAGGGGTTTCGGGTTTAGGGTTACGGGGTTTAGGGGTTTAGGGTTTAGGGTTTAGGGTTAAACCCTACACGCCTCACTCTTCTCAACGCTCTCCACCCGCTTGAAGGCCTCGTCAGAAGGTTCAGCGTTTTGGGGTTTTGGGGTTTCGGTGTTTGGGGGTTTGGGGCTTAGGGTTTAGGGCTTTCGGGCTTAAGGTTTGGGTTTGGGGTGTCGGCGTTTAGGGCTTAGGGTTGGGCCGTAGTGTTTAAGTTGTATTTCTGTGGGGGCCAGCGTTGATATGGATCCACGCAAACTGACACACTGGAGTCGGCAAGGTGGTTCTCTGAAGTAAGGTCCCTTTTGGATTCCGTAGCCATGGCACCAAGGAGCCAAGAGCCAAGAGCCGATAAATTCTTGAAGCAACAAAGGCTGAAGTGCTGGGGTTTTGAGTTGAGTCATTGGCTTGGGAGCTTCCCTGTCGAGTTGAGTTTGTCTGGGGCTTGGGGGAGATTTCCCTGAAACCAAAAATCAGAACCAAAACCCTAAACCCAAAAAACTAAACTAGAACCTTAAGTCTGACAACTATACCGAAACCCCAAACCAAAAAGTTGAACTCTAAACCGCACAGGGTACTTTCAGGGCTTCGAGCCAGGCTTTTGTTCAGGGCCTCAAAAAGTATAGGTTTGGGGCTCGGGGTTTAGGGCTTAGGGTTTAGGGTTCAGGGCTTTAGCGTTGAGGGTTTTTGGGCTTTGGCTTTAAGCTTTGGGTTCCTTCTACTTGAGCCCGGGTTGGGGTTTAGGGTTTAGGGTTTAGGGTTTAGGGTTTAGGGTTTAGGGTGTAGGGTAGTTGAACCCCTTTAACCTCTGCACCCTGCCCGGACAATCCATTCTCGCCTGGACTCCCTTCGCCAGTCTCCGCGCGAGCTCTTTGCGCAAGGCCGCCTTTGCCTGAGGCAGTGGCAACAGTGGCAGAAGTGACAGCGGTAGCAGTAGCAGTAGCAGTAGCAGTAGCAGTAGCAGTAGCAGTAGCAGTAGCAGTAGCAGTAGCAGTAGCAGTAGCAGTAGCAGTAGCGAAGCAGCAACAGCAGAAGTAGCAGCAACAGTACGAGCATATGTCTTGTTCTTTCTTGAAATAAAGTAGGAGCAGGACCAGGACTAGGGCTAGGAGCAAGAGCAGTTGTAGTCGTCATCGTTGCAGTGGTGCTGCGGCGGCAGCATTACTCCAAGCTTCAGCAACAGCAAGTGACAGTATGACCTAAACATGTCCTCGTCAATGTCGTAGTCATTCTCATCGTCATCATCGGGACCATGCCCCGCCAGCCTCTAAATGTTGGAAGCAGACATCCCAAGGTATTTACGATGACACGGCCTCATACTGCTGACCTTGGAAGCCCAAGCAATGAGTAGCAGTAGCTTGGTGAAACGACCAGTGGTAGTAAAAACTCAGCTCTACGCGGAAGAAGAACATTACCATCACACAACTGAATAGAAACAACACAAGCAAGAAGACAGGCAAGCCGCAGTACTACTCATCACAAATACTGACAAAGATGTGTTATAACTTATAACCACCATAGCATTGCCCTCCAAGAACCAAAAACTGAAGCAAGAAGCCACTGCAACCAGGCCGGAAACCCAGAGAAGCCGATGAGCAGCGGCAATAGTGCGACAGATTTTGATGAAAAACACAGTATACTACCCAGGGTTCCTGGGTCTTAGAAATCATTTATGTGAATGCAAAACTTTCACTTTCCAATGTTATGGGATTCTAAGCGTGGGTGGGTTATTTTCCACACTCTAACTAGCGAGCTCGAATAGATACTGCTCGATCAGAGCTGCTGAACCCCAAACCCTAAACCCTAAACCCGAAACCCAAACCGTAGACCCTAAACCCAAACCCTAGACCCTTGACCCTAAACCCCAAACCTTCAACCAAACGGCCTGGCCCTTGGACATCTTCTGGAGGTCGCCCTGCTCCTGCGCTGGGGGGCTTCTCGTTATTACGGGAAGCCACCGGGAGAAAGAAGCGTTGGGCTTAGGGTTTAGGGGTTCAGGGTTGAAGGTTGAGGACTTAGGGGGTTTAGGGGTTTAGGGGTTTAGGGGTTCAGGGGTTCAGGGGTTTAGGGGTTTAGGGGTATGGGGCTTTAGAGCTTTAGGGGTTGAGGGGCTGAAGGTGTAGGGGCTAGGGCTTGAGGGCTGAAGACTCCAGGGGTCAGGGCTTTAGGGTTCTTAAGGCTAACCAGGCCCCCGAAGGGTTTAGGGTTTAGGGTTTAGGGTTTAGGGTTTAGGGTGACCGTATGCTCGTAAGGGGTACTGGGTCTACTTTTTAGATCCTCCCCCCCAAACCCTAAACCCTAAACCCGGTCTGGGAAAGAGTTACGTAGGGCTTAGTTAGAGGCTGAAGAGATGAAGGCGCCGGGGATCAGGGTCCTAAACCCGAGGCCCTGAAGACGTTGGCCTTTGCTTGAAGTTTCATGGGGCTCCAATATCGGGGGCTAAAATAAATACCAATACTATTTTGGGGGTTCCTTAGTATCATTATGGTATACTGAACCCCAAAACCCTATTCTGATTATTAAGGTCTCGGCTTCGTTACCCATTTCGGGCATAGAAAGTCGGACGCCTTGGGGCAATGGGTTTCGGGCTTTGGGGGCAAGGAAACTGGCTGAGAGTCAGGGGAAGAAAGGCCGCATGACAGGAATGCCCCTCACAAACCCCAAACCTCAAACCTAAGATCCTACGCTCACCGAAGCCCTTAGAACACCAAACCGCAAAAGGAACTCACTCCTCAATGCTCAAAGCACCCTCCTGATCTATCTGTCGATCTATACATCTATGTTTATCTATGTATTATATGTATGTATATACATATATATATATATATATGTATACATACATATATATTATATATGCATATAAGCCTCCCTGACACTAACATATCCCGGCATCGCTGCTTGACCCCTGAACCTGGCCTGAGCTGTCTTCAAGTCGCCCTGGTCCTTCCGTGAAGTCCCGGGCTGAAACGACGACATGGGCTACGAAGGGTTTTGGGGCCCATGATACTATAATCAGAACAAGGAACCCCCAAGATAGTATAGGTAATTACTAAGGTTCCTATAGTACGATACTAGGTGTTGATTTCAGGGCTTTGGATTTCAAGTGCTTGGGTTTAGGTTTTTGGAATTTTGGGTTGAAATCTTTGGTTTCCAGGCCTGGAACCTGTCTAGTGCGTTGGGTGCGAGCGTTGCTTTCAATGCTACGACTAGTCCTATTGCAGTGCCAGTCCTAAGGCTATGGACGTACTATGTTACCGGCCGCCGACTGTAGATATTGCCATCGTTTTGTACTCGTGGTTGCAGTTACCTCTACGACCATAAACCACTACTTCCTCTGTCACTGCTGCTGCTGCTGCGGCTGCTGACGTGCCTCCTACACCTAAACCTACACCTCTACCTGCACCTAAACTGCTCCTGATCCTGCTCGCGCTACTGCTACAAAAGTGCCTCCCACACAAGTCCCGAAAGCCTTCAACCCTAAAGACCCGAAACCCACACCCAAGAACCCCTGAAGCCCTAAGCCTTAAGCCCATAACACCCCGAAGCCAGCGCCCGGGAAGCCACAATCCCCGAGACCCCGAACCCCAAAACCCCCAAGCCCCGTGACGTCTCCGAATGCTCTAAATGATAAACCCCCATGCCCCAAACCCTAAACCCTAAACCCTAAACCTTAAACCCTAAACCTTAAACCTTAAACCCTAAACCCTAAACCCTTACAACCCCATCCCCTCAGCTGCTCCTTCTTCACCTCTTGCTGCTGGGCCTGCTGGCCTGCGAATCTGTTGGCTTGGAGGCCCATGGCAATGATGATACTTTAGGGTTTAGGGTTTAGGGTTTAGGGTTTAGGGTTTAGGGTTGACAATCAGAACAAGACCACAAACACCATGAAAAGACCAGCCAGACCGATCATTATGGTGATGACAGTCATAAGCGATTTACGGTTTAGGAACCCTAAACCTTAAACCTAAACTATAGCTGCCACTGTCCACAGGCATGGACCCAAGTCCAGATCACGGCACCCGAGCAGAAGCCTCAAGCAGAAGAACAAGCCACCCTCGAACGCTAAGCCCTTCAACCTAAACCCCGAAACCACAAACCCTGAAAAAATGCCTCATCGAACCCTGTAGAACTCTTCCCTTACGATGGCTGGTAAAACTCTATAGCCTAAGAATCCTAACTAGACTAGAGGAACCAAACATGCTGAAATTTGCGGAACCCTCATAAAGCCCAGATAGAACTCTAACAAAGCTCTTTGAGACCCTTGCTGAAACCTTTCACAACAGATTATAGAAGACTATCAGACCCATCAAAACCCCTGAAAAAGCCCGATTAGACAGCCCTAAACCATGACCAAACTTTGGGCCCTCAAAACCCTGCAGCCTATGACCCTAACCCGAAAATCTACCCAGTTAGGGTTTAGGGTTTAGGGCTTTAGGGCTTTAGGGTTTTAGGGTTTTAGGATTTAGGGTTTTAGGATTTAGGGCTTTAGGGTTTAGGTGTTAGGGTTTTAGGGTTTAGGGCTAAGCCCTAAAAGTCCTGGAAGAACCCTAAACCGTAAACCCTAACCCTAAACCCTAAACCCTAAACCCTAAACCCTTATAAGGGCAAACTTTATCAGCTTAGAGGCCGATCCAGTTCCCGATGACGATGGCCGTGGAATCGAGCCTCCGAGGTCGACCCGAACGTTCGGGTCTAGGTTTCAGGGCTTTGGGTTTAGGGTTCAGAGCTTAGGGGGGCTTGGGGTTTAGGGTTTAGGGTTTAGGGCTGGAGAGGAGGCTTACGGTTTAGGGCTTAAGGTTTGGGGCGGGTTCAAGGTTCAGGAAGCTTTGGGGCTGAGAAAACCAATACTAATAGTATTAATAATCATGCTGCCTTTGTTGAGATGGATACAGGGCATTGTGGCATGTAGGGCATACTTCAACACGCTGGAGGATACAACATGCAGCGTTTTATCCTGTTAAGGGCTCGGGGGATCTGTCCGTCGGTCAGCATGCCTGTTTGTCTCTCTGGTTGTCTGTCTTGAGTGCGTGCATGCATGTATGCAAGGATGTAAAGAGGTAAAAAAAGCGTGCATGCAAGCATGCATGCATGCAATGCAATGCATGTAATGTATGGCAGTGTAAAGTAGTTGCAATGTTGCCGTATTTAGCGGTAATGCAAGCAATGCAATCTACTGAAAATGCAGTGAAATGTAGGTATGTTATGTTATGCTAGGCTATGCGATGCCGTGTCATATTGTGCTATGTGTTGCTATGTTCTGTCACATTAGGTCATGGCGCTCTGTTGTGTTATGTTATGTTACTTTACGTTACACTGTGTTATGTCATGTTGTGATGTGTTATTTCGTGTTATGTTACGGTATGCATGCATGATCACGCATGCATGTAGGCATGTAGGCAGGCAAGCAGCCAGGCAGGCAGCCAAGCAGGCAGGTACTCGTGCGTGCGCGCGTAGGTATCTACCGATCTATCCATCAACACATCTATCTATCTACCCATCTATCTATCTACCTATCTACCTATCTATCTATCTATCTATCTATCTATCTACCTATCTACCTATCCACCTACCTACCTATCTGTCTGTCTATCTATCCGTCTATCTATCTTCTTATCTATCGGTCTATCTCTCTATCGATCTATTTATCTATCCATCTATCTATCTATCTATCGATCTATCTATCTACCTATCTGTCTATCTATCTATCTATCTACTTATCTATCTATCTATCTATCTATCTACCTATCTATCTATCTATCTATCTATCCAGCTTTTCATCTTTCTGTCTATCTATCTATCTATCTATCTATCCATCCATCCATCCATCTATCTATCTATCTACCTATCTATCTATCTATCTATCTATCATCTATCTACCTTTCTATTTGTCGATGTACATCACATATATATATATATATGTATATATGTACTTGTTATATGCACCTGCATGTTCATTTACATCATGTGCCTACCTCACCCCTAGTTCATAGTTGTGCATGAACTACTACGTGCTTGTACCTAAACCTAGGCCCCGAATCCCCTGCAAACCCCTTTCGCATCCCATTCGGGCGCCAGGATTGGTCGGTTCGACCCGAATGAAATAGTGCCTTCTAAGTTTTTCTGTAAAGACTTGCCCCCACCCTGAACCCAATGCCACAATGCCACAAATGTAGCATCCGGATAGTTTTGTTCCTTTCTGGGCACCCAAAAAGAGGGCTTCGTGGTCGTCCCAGCCTGCGGTGATTGAGGTGTAGGGGTTTTCGGGTGTGGGTTTAGTTAGGGTAAGGCTGGCGGCTCACTTGCTAGTCCTATACGCGGTTTTCTCGAAGGTTTTGCGATTCGGCTACTGCTACAGCTGCTGCTGCTGCTGCCATTGCTGCGCCTGCTGCGACTTGTACTCCCGCTTGTACTGTGCCTAGGGCCGAGGGAGCGGAGGGTTTACTCTCAACAGATTTGATGTTTAGTTTTTGCGGTGTGGGCTTTAGGGTTTAGGGTTCAGTCAGGGATTTGGCGAGTGGGTCGTATACATTCTGGGGTTACGGGGTCTGCATGGAAAGGTCTGGGCCCTAAACCCTAAGGCCCTAAAC
>CAJNDV010028058.1:28440-41526 GCA_905221635.1 Symbiodinium sp. CCMP2456 | reverse complement strand
TCTTATTATGCTTATAGTATAATGTACACCGTTTGGTGTACATTATACTATAAGTTTAATAAGGAACCCCCAAAATAGTATTGAGAAAGGGATTCCTGGAAACATGCCGTTCATAGGTGGGGTGTTGTTAGCAACCATTCCGAAAATCAAGATCCTGGCGTTTGAGGCGCGGGGAGGTGACGGTTCAGTGTGGAGGGATGTAGGGTGTAGTGTTCGGTGTCCCTAAATCCTAATTATTCTAGATTTAGAAAGCCTTAAACCCCTGAACACTAAGCTCCTAAACCCTAAACCCCAAAAGCAACCCTAAACTCTACTCTACCCCAAAGCCTCTAACCCTGAACCTAAACTCTAAAATCCCCCAGATTGTTTCTAGAGGCAGCCATGGAAGCCTTTGTCGTGCAGGGGGCGGTTCCCCAGGCGACTGGAGTGGGCTTAAGGGTGTAAATTAGGTTTTAGGGTTAAGGTTTAGGGTTTAGGGTTTAGGATTCAAAGGTTTAGGGGTTTAGGGTTAAGGTTTTCGGTTTGTAGATCCCTTTCAGGGTTCCTTTTCAAATCCATGTTTTTAGGATTTGTTATTTTGTTTGGGGCCACTTTAGGGCTTTGGGTTTAGGGTCCTTCGTGCTTCAGGGTTTTGGGGTGCTGGAGCTTAGGTTTAAGAGCTTTTCATGCTTCAGGGTTCGGGGGGATGCGCGTTAGCTTTCGGTGATTTAAGTTCCTCTTTGCTAATTTGGAGTTTAAGGTTGAGGCATTGAGCTTTCAGGGTTCAAGGTCTTGGTCCCGATTCGAGGCGAGGCTCAGAATGGGAGGGGGCTTCTGAAGATGGTGGGGTTCCCTTATTCGGGTGTCCGTATACGGGAGAAGCCTACTATTGTGAAGTTGATGGTAGCGTCATTTCTTGATCCCCAATGTCTTGAAACATGTCACTGGAAGGAGTTTGGGGCCAAGCGAGTGGATCTCGCATCATAATCTGATTGTAGACGGAGGAAGTAATTGCTGCTGGAAATCATTCGTGCTCTTCTGACCATTCTTATCGCCGCTGCTTTCCTTGCTGAGCTATACGCGCAGGCATATCACATCTTAAAGGTGAGGGAGAAACCCTAAACCCTAAACCAGGGGGGGGGGGGCCAGGCAGGGCCAGGGGCCAGAGGGCGGGGGAGGGGGCCTAGCAGCTGTTTTCGATAATTTGGCCAACTCCCCCCAGAACTGCCCCCGAACCCCCCTAGAGTCCCTTCTGCTTGCTTGGGGGCCCGGGACCCCTGCATGAAACAGGTTCCCACGAAGCCGGAACTTGAATTGAGATGCTCAATCAGCTGTTGGAATATTACAGTAATATGAGTATTTGTACGAATATCACTACTAGTACTAATATTAATACTAATACTAATACTAATACTAATACTAATACTAATACTAATACTAATACTAATACTAATACTGATACTAATACTAATACTAATACTAATACTAATACTAATACTAATACTAATACTAATACTAATACTAATACTAATACTAATACTAATACTAATACTACAATAATGCTAATAATACTAATAATACTCATACTATCTATTCTGAATCCTCCTATTGCCGCGGCTGATCCTGACTCCTCTTCTGCCCCTGCGTCGTCTGCAAGCTCACCTGAACGGGGACGCAGGAGATCCCAGGCTCGTCACGAGTGTACCGCAAGCGATTCTGCAACTCGCACATAGTCGTCGCGTAAGTTCAGGGTTTAGGGTTTAGGGCGCGTCCTGGAACCCTTCACCGCAGATACAGTTTGCAGCAAACGGATTCGTCAATTCTCGGAGCAGTCCCAGAAATCGCATCCAGCCAATGTTCGCAGAAATGACCCAGAATCGTTAACCAATGTCACGCTTAGGATCCAAGAGTTTTGAATGGCAGAAGCAAAGTAATCCAAAAAGAAAGCAAACGGTGGAGACTATATAGGTATCTCTTAGACCCTCAACCATAAGCCCTATACCGTGTATAATTATACGTTATGGTCGGCAGGTCGATAGTTGAAGCCCAAAGGCCACGTGGTCGGGCACGATCGCTGAGACCTAACCGTCACTGAGCTTCAAAACCCTCAAGCCCTGCACCTTCACACTAAAACTTCAACCCTAAACCCTAAACCCAAACCCCCTAAACCCCCTAAGCCCCCACACCCTAAACCCTAAACCCTAAACCCTAAACCCTAAACCCTAAACCCTAAACCCTAAACCCTAAACCCTAAACCCAAACCCCCTAAACCCCCACACCCTAAACCCTTGAGCTTAAGCTCGAAAACCTGAAGCTTCAACCCGAAGCCTGCGTAAATAGCAGCAGGAGCAGATGGGACTCTTTGGGGAATCCGAAACCCCTAAACCCTAAACCCTAAACCCCTTCACCTTAAGCCCTAAACCCTTAAACCCTAAACCCTAAACCCCTTCATCTTAAGCACTAAACCCTTAAACCCTAAACCCTAAACCCCTACGCCTTAAGCCCTAAACCCCTTAAGCTCTAAACCCCTACACCCTAAACCCCTAAACCCTAAACTCTAAAGCCCTACACCGGAACCCCGCCGTCCATCGCGTCAGTCGCTCGGAGCTCCTTGGATGGCTTCGCCGCAGGGTCGTGTCGGGGCACATACGGCGTGACTTGGCACAGATACCTGCTTGTAGTACTTCTAGTAAGCCCCAAGCAGTTGGAAACCGGATTATAGGCAAATAGTGCAGCGATCCCTTACACATTAATCATAAGGATTGAGGCCAGGTTTCCAACTTTTGGGCTTCTACTATAGGGTTCTATAGCGGATTCCATAAGTGTTTTTTAGAGGTTTCCATAAGGGTCTCCATAACCTTATAACGCGCTAAGGACTGATAGCTAGAAGGCAATTATGTTTGAAGACCCCACTATATATATAAGCCTGCTTTGATCTCTAGGGTTAACGAAGACGTGTTCAGGGTTTAGGGTAACGCTCAACTGATGAAGCTGCATTCAATCCGGGCTCCAAAGTTCACACATGTGGGTTTTAGTAATATCTAGGGTTTAGGATTTACGGCTTTTGGGGTTTTTGACTTGGGGCAAGGGGAGTGAGCCCTTTTGGTCTACAGTTTGCGGGTACAGTTCGTACCTGGCTTCTGCTATTTCGAGCCAGCCTTTTAGATATCCCCTTATGGAAGGTCTATATACCTTATGGAAGCCTTATATGAGGACGAAATGACCCGTAAACGTAGGGGCCCTATACCCTTGTACTATCGATCCCTATATGGTATATGAACCTTAAATCCTTTTAGGGTTCATTTCGATCTTAAGGTATCATGTATCCAAACCACGCAAGTCTGCGCTCTTACCGGAACCTTCAACGTTTCGTGGGTATTATAGGGGGTTACGGTTTAGGCTTTAGGCGTCAGTGTTTGGTGCAGGATTTCAAGTATCCCGCACTCTTTGCCGTGTGCTGCAAACCCGATATCAACCCACGATCAACCAGGCGTATGATGTATGAGGTCTCCTGCCCCCGGGAGAACGGCTCAGGGGTGCAAAACATGACATTGAGTCACACCGTAGCGTTGCAAGTCCCGGTTTGGCAGGCCTGACGCCAGGAGGTGGGAAGCCTTGGCAATTGCCGTACCAACAGAGTCCATATACTGGAGCTAAGTTCTCAGAAGCATAATCAGGATGGTCTTTTGGGACTTAATTTTTAATTTCAGAATGGTCGTGTATATGGACCCTCTGGGGTCGTGGTGTGCTCCGAAGATGAGGAGATCTGGTCGTGGCCGTCGCCGCCCCAAGCCCTAAACCCTATACCCTCACACTTTACACCCTAAGCTCTAAACTAAGCTTATAGCTCCAAAGCTGTCAACCTGAAACCACAAACTTCTGAGGGTTCAGGCTTTAGGGTTTGTTAGGGCTTTTCGCCAAGCTTCCGAGGACATTTTCGCCACCAGGGTCTGTTGGCATCGCGGGGCCAGTTCTCTGCGCAGCGCTGGCTTTACGGCGTTTGCAGAGGTCCACGTGTCAATTAGTACAGGGGCCTACACTATCTCATTATAATTGCAGTATAATATCCCCCAAGAACCTGACAAAGAAACCCTGGCCCTAGAACCCCCAAAATAGTAGGATTCATGCAACGAACCCCGGTGAAGGCCCAGGGTTTCTGAATCAGGTTCCTATAGCAGGGTGTTCCACAAAGGGTTTGGAAGAATTTGTAGTGATGTCCCCCTGCTACTCTCTCTCTCTCTATATATATGTATATATACATACATGTATATATATATATATATGTGTATATATACATATATACATATATGTATATATATATATATAATTCGTGTCGTTACAACATAGCCTGAGACCCTCTTGTACTTCGCAACGCTATTGTATTAAACCCCCTGTCATTTCCCTAACACCCCTGTTGCGCAACCCTTAAAGGAATTCTTCGTCTTATGAAATCGGCCCTACACTCATGCGCAGGAGAGTGCATTGCAGAAGGATCTGAAATCTTTATCGGTGGAGGTTTAGGGGAAACCCTAAACCCTAAAAACCCTAAACCCTAAAAGCCCTAAGCCCTAAAAGCCCTAAACCCTAAAAGCCCTAAACCCGAAAAGCCCCAAACCCGAAGAGCCCTAAACCCTTGGGGAAACTCACGACCCTCTACCCTAAACTGCCCCAAACCCTGAATAGTCTGGCTCTGGGGTTAGGAATAATGGGGTTGAGCAGGTTGTGATCTGATTCATGGCAGCTTCGGAGTTCAGAATTTAGGCTCCGAGGGTTTGGGGTTTGGGGGTTTCGGGGTTTAGGGTTTGGGGTTTCGAGGTTTAGGGTTTGGGGTTTCGGGTTTAGGGTTTCGGGGTTTAGGGTTTGGGGGTTTAGGGTTAAGGGGTTTAGGGCTGGGGGTTTGGGGTTGAGGCGTGACGGTCACAGTCTCCTAATCCGAAACCCTACCGCCCAATGTATCCTTGGGATTTGGGGTTTAGGGTTTAGGGTGGTTTCAGGGCCTTTTAGGGTTTTCGGTTGGTTTAGGGTGGTGTTAGGGGTTCTTAGGGTTTTGAGGGTGGTTTTAGAGCCTGTTAGGGTCGTTTAGCGCGGTTTTAGGGCCTTTTATGAAGCACCTGTGCAGTGCCGTGTAAGAAACTGCTTAGCATGCAAGTTTTTCCTTTAAGGTCTAAGTGTCGATATAGTATACACTTAGACCTCAGTAGCTGCACGTACCCTCAGGGCTGGCCAACCTATTCAGAACCGCCGACACCCCTTTAACACAACGGTATTTCAAACACTCTATAGAGAATCGGAATCCTGCTGAACTCATCAAGCGAAGTAACAACTACCAGTCCCTGGCTTGGGCTTACACATCAATCTAAACCCTCAGCGCCCTTAACCCGAAACCCCCAGAATCCTGCAACGCTTCTTCTCTAAGCCTTTTTGCTATCGGGTCAAAGGGTCCAAAGTACCTATAGAGTAGAACGTAGGGTTTCTATATTAGGCTTAGGGTTTGGGGTTTAGTGTTTAGGGTTTAGGGTTTAGGGGTTTAGTGAGGGACTAATCTTGTACCTGAACCTTTCTGGAGGGTCAAGGGGCTCCAGAACAGGAGAAAGGCTACTCTCCCGCGTGGCGCGCGCGGTGGCGAAGCTGAAGCGCTGAGGACTCGCCCAAAACCGGTTTTTGGTTTAGGGCTTTGCGTTTAGGGTTCAGGGTTTGGTTCTAAAACTAAACCCCGAGGAAACCCGCTAAACCCTAAACCCTAAACCCTAAACCCTAAACCCTAAACCCTAAACCCTGGAGTACCATGAAACCAGGTAAGCATACGGATTCCATAACTGGAGTTTCAATGGCCCTCATAAAGCGTGTTCAGAGGAACCTCACTGCAAGATCCCGTGGCTTGTATGGTCCTGTGGGCCCCCGTGAAATGAATCTAGAGGTTTGAATAGGTGATTATACAATTTCTGAGGTTTCTTTAGTAAATGTAATCACAGCATATCATATCCCAAACTCTGCACGGCTCATGAAGGCCTCTATATCAAGCGCGAAACCCCCCCTAAAGCCCTCGTTAAAGAAGCTAACAGGTTTATACCAGAGAGGATTTAGGTTTCGGGGTACCGTGTTTTGGTGTTCAGGTAATGGGTCGGATAACCGGCACGTGTCAACAGGGGTTTAGGGCTTCAGGGTTTTTAGGTTTATCTCAACCCCGAAAACTACGCGAAATGATGCAGCCCATAAAAGGCTATAGTTGTACAAACGTTTGGGGTCAAGATAGTTCTTCGGGTTAGGCTGCATTGTGGGTTTCGTTCAGAGCCCAGTGCGAGAAATGGCTTCCCATAGGGGTCCAAGTTCCCAAAGAGTAGGGTTTCAAGGTCCAAAAACCATTCAGCGTATGGATTTTGGTGCCTAAACCCTAAACCCTAAACCCTAAACCCTAAACCCTAAACCCTAAACCCTAAACCCCTAAAACTTTACTATTTGGGTACTCGGACCCTTTGGCTTCTCTTCTTTTAGCCGGGAGGAGCGAACTCGGAGCTTTGGAGTTTGCTGCTTTTGCCTGTGGACGCCTGCGAAATGCCCGGGTTTGGCAACATTCTAGGATTTCTGGTTTAGGGTTTAGGGTTTTTGGTGTTGGGTGCTTTCGGTCTTTCCGCTTGAGCAAGTTTGGGTTTTTGTCCCTGCAGGAAACAGGGGGCCGCCAGGCAGCCACAATTCTTGAATAGACTCTTGAGAGGAACCCTAAACGCCCCAAAACCCAAAACCCTCTAAACCCTGAGCCCCAAACCCTAAACCCAAAACCCTAGGCCCTAAGCCCTAAGCCTTGCAACACAGCATCGGCAAGGACGGAGGACCAGTGGATTGCCAGCATGGACCTGGAGGTGTCTTCCATCTCTTGGGCCTCTCAACCATCGGTTTAGGCTGCGGGGTTTACGGTTAGAAACGCTAGGTAAACCCCTAAACCCTAAACTCTAAATCCTAAACCCTAAACCCTACCCCCGAAAATTTAGGGGTAGTTTAGTTGTTGCGGATTTTCTTGCGGGGGCCCGGAAGTTTCACATGTATCATCCCTTCTAACCTAGGTCGAGGCTTGAGAAGGCTGTGGTTTGTTGGATTTGGGGGTTTCCGAAAATAGGGGACCCTAATAGAGTACCCCAAATAGTAGATCCTTGTTATAGGGACTCCAAAATAAGG
This sequence comes from Symbiodinium sp. CCMP2456, assembly GCA_905221635.1. Lineage (NCBI taxonomy): Eukaryota > Dinophyceae > Suessiales > Symbiodiniaceae > Symbiodinium > Symbiodinium sp. CCMP2456. Next base: position 34,377 of record CAJNDV010028058.1, on the reverse strand, counting down.
TACCCCTAATTTTCGGAAACTCCCATTTAGGGTTTAGGGTTTGGGACTGGGTTTCAGCTTTGCGCCGGCGGTTTTCGATCTGGGTCTCGGGGTTTAATTTGGTGGTTTACCCGCTACGAAAAATATCTTAGTTCTGAGTCATGAGCAGGACCTATTTTCAGGGGGGGGATTCCAGAAAATCCAAATTCTAAGATCCTTGTGTTTAAGTGGTCTTTTTTCTGGCATAGGGGCTTTTGTTTGGTTTCAGGCCTGGCCAAGATAGGTGCCTCACTCAATACGGTTCAGGGGTTATCCTGCATCCTACGTACGGAATCAGAAAGCAGTGGGTTAGGGATTATGGTTGTTTCGGGCTTAGGGTTTACAGCAACTGGTGCATGGTGTCAAGAAAGTTCTAGACATGACCACTACACCCTAAACCCGAAACTTAAACCCTCGCCCCCTCACCTAAGAGACACGAGTCGCAAGTCTCAAGACACCCGCAGGATGCACAACCTTTCGGGCTTTTCGTTATTCTCCTACTCCCTGAACCCCCCAAAAGCAGGTAAAATAATGGCCCAAAGCCCATACAAAAGGCGATTATTCTACATACTTCTGGGGTCCAGGTCAGTCCTACAATACTCATCTGTGCTGCAAGCTGAGACCTGGACCTTCTACGCGGTATCTTCAGCGTTAAGCCCTAAACCCCGCACAGCCCAGAAGCCCAAACCCCCTACATCCTAAACTCTAAGGACTTTAGGAGGGACCCCTAATAGGGACCCTTAATCCCATTACCTTTAATAACCATTGTATAGTCCCGAAATACCCCTTATATAGCCAGGTGGTCTCCATATTAACCCCCAGTAACCTACAAGGGTCCCTTTTAAGGGTCCCTGCTAAAGTCCTTAGATAAACCCTTGAACCTGACCCCCTACGTTGTACCCTCAAACCCCCTGCAGTCACAAGTCTTGTGTCTCTGCTCAGTGACTCCCTAAGCCCTACACCCCCTAGGTAAGCAATCCCCGATAGTTTACGGAAGATGATGTACAAAGAACCATTTACAGGTCTTAGGGTTTATGGTAACTTATGATGACACAAGGTGCATTCCCCTAAACCCTAAACCCCTAAACGGATGTTGGGCAGTTGCGGCTCTTTGCCAGGGCTTCGGCAAGGAGGTTCATGCCCTCGGAGAGAGACTGAAGGCAGCGCAAGGTCCGCCGACGTTTAGGGTTTAGGGTGTAGGGTTTGGGTTGGGTTTAGGGTTTAGGGTTCTGGGTCTTTGAGGGTTCTCTTGGCTTTCTCTGCTCTTGCCTCCGGTCCCCATGCCCTAAAGCCTAAACCCTAGGTACCCTCACGAGAGTTGCCATGGGGTTGTGAGGGTCCACAGGGCCCACGAACTTTGTAGGATTCAGGGGAGCAGTATTCTAGGCAACCCTAGAACCCTAAACCCTCTATTAAACCCTAAACTTCGGGTTCAGGGTTTGCCCCGAAGCCCTATTCTCATGATTACGGCCCCGACATTATCAAGGTGCTCAGCACATGTGCACTGTTGCGAGGGTCTTCGTCTAAACTCCTGAACTGGTGACTTCCAGAAGAGCTCACGTACAGGGTTTACCAGAACCTGTTGTTTTGTACGGCCGGTATATAAGTTCTATGTTAGGGTTCATAGAAAGAGCCAAACAAGGAGGCTTTGGTAGGTTAAGGTGGGGTTTAGAGTCCGTCTGATCAGTTATGACCCTAGAACCGAGGCCCTTGTTTTGCTCAAGAGTTTCTCATGCGTCTGTGAGTGTTTCAGTCCCTACATCATATACTGTAAGTCCACGCCAGTATCCCTCCACCCTCCCCAGTCGAAAGTGGCCGAAAAGCCTTAGATCAGGACTCTCAACAGTGAGTCCTAAGTTTAGGGTTCAGGGTTTAGGGTCGAAAGCAAAGGGAGCCCTCAACTTTAAACCCTAAACCAGAAGCTCCAAACAAGTATTTAGGGTTCTATCTGTTGGGGTTTCAGGAGAGGACGATCAGAAGCACCTGCATAAGATGCGACTCGGCCGCAGCAGCCTTGCGTTCGGTTTCGGGTTTGGGGGCTCTGGTCAACAGTTGAGGGTTTAGGGCTTACAGGGTTTTGCGGTTCATGGCTTCAGGGTAGGTAAATGGTTTCGAAGGTTAAAACCCTAAACCCTAAACCCTAAACCCCAAAACCCAAAACCCTAAACCCTATAAGGGTTTAGGGCCTTAGGGTTTAGGGCCTTAGGGTTTCTGGATCCTAGAGGTCCCAGGTTACGTCAGAAGCAATCCTACCCCCTGACCTTTCTTGGAAGCCTCCTTCCCTAGTAATCCTGAAGAACAGAAACACTTGTGCACTTGTTGTTGAGGCGGATACCGGCCGCTAGGCTCAGGACTGGAAGGATCTTAGAACTGGTTTTTAGCGTCCTGCGAAGCCGATAACCCTAAGGTCCTAAGGTGCAAACAGGCCCCAACCTCATGGCTCATCCTGATTTAGGAATTTCAAAATGTAATATTCGTAGTACTCCTTAGGGTTCCTTTCCCATGATTGCAGAAAAAATCTATCATAGCCCAACTTAGATCAGAAGGCACCTATGCTAGGGTTTGGTCTAGGGTTGTGTGTTGAGTTTACAATAATATAGGGTTTCCGACTTCATGGCTCCCTAAATCCTAAACCCTACATAAAGTTTCAGCTTAGCATGCAGATGCTGGATGCCGCAACGATGCTGTGAGTCAAGCTGCGCTCCTTTTAGAGCTCGATAACCCCCCGAAACCCAAAACCCTGATTAAAGGCTAAGCCCCAAACTCTAACTAAACCCTAAACCCGAAACTCGAGCTAAACCCCAAACCCTAAACTCGAGCTAAACCCCAAACCCTAAACTCGAATTAAGCCCTAAACCCTACACTCGAATTAAGCCCTAAACCCTTTCAGTTCGAGTCTAAGTTGGACCAAACCTGCAGCTGTGAACTCTACCATCGTTTCTGGGTCAGGTCATGGGGCTTAGGCAAAAGAGAGACAGCTGGCCAAGGTTCTATAGGGTTCAGGGTTTAGGGTTTAGGGTTTAGCACTCTCTGGCTATGCACAGTAGAGATTGTGAGCAAACGCATGGCTTTCTGGCGCGGTCTGTTCTGTGGAATCGTTCTGGCTGGAATGCTGGCGGCAAGCTCGTTGCATTCATTTATGATTTCGCCGGTTTCACCTCCCTCAAGCCCCGTGGGTGCAGCTCATGAGAGGGCTGTTGATCCATCGCGAAAAACAGTTTCTGCACACGAGGCAAGTATTATACATTCATCGACGGTATCACCTCGCTCCAGCCGCATGGATGAAAGTGTTGAGAAAGCTGACGAGATTGTGAGGAAGCACCCTAGCATCGCTGAGAAAGCTGATGATTCTGATCCCCCGAAGCAAACGTTTGCTGCACAGGAAGACCAGGAGGGAAAAGTGGGGTCGATGCAGACGTGGGTTATCCTCCTTGCTCAGCAGCGCTCCGGTACCCACTGGCTGACGGAACAGCTCAACCAGCACCCGTGCATTGATATAAAGCCCGAAATTCTTTGCTGCAATCACACTTCTTGGTGGCCTCCTAAGCTGCGCAGAATGGCCATCCAAAGATTTTTCGATCCTGCAGCGGTGCCGAGTGACATGATTGTCGATGGTAAGAAGATGCCATCGGTAGTGGAGAAATACGTTCAGGAAAGCGCACTTCGGCTAAAACGCGGTCGAAGTATCCGAGGTTTTAATTGGAAAATCGACCAAGGCTTTTTGAATGACTGGCCTGACTGGTTTCGCCTGTATCTTGGCCGGACAGTAGCACCCTTTTGCCTTTTCTACGTAGGGGTAAGAATCGGTTAGCATCTTTAAGCTCCTTATGTGCCGTTTCTACGTGGGAGTCGGTTAGCATCTTGAAGCTCCTGTGGGGATGCTGGGCAACCTAGGTATGCTGTCAACCACTCCATCCGAATCCTCTGGGTGCAGCGCAGGAACCTGCTGAGAAGACTCGTGTCGGGCTATGCTAATGCCATCCAGCACCTGGCTGCGACAACGGATCCTAGCTTGCTCAGTGGGAAAATGTGTACTAAGCTATTCTTCTTGGCTTCTGGGTTCAACGAAGACTTTTCCTAGTGTAGGTCCTAGTGGGTTCCTGAACGCATGGAACGACCTAGGATCAGTCGATGGCCAAGACGGTCGCGATGCAAAAAATCAACATAGAGCCCAAGGGGCTTCTGAAACATCTAAATGAGAGTACCAGGGAGAATGACAGTGTCAGCCGGTATCTGAAATCCAACGCCATTCAGCATCGGCGCGTCTACTACGAGGACCTTCTGAATGGATTAGACGACGTTTGGGCTTTCATATTGGGTGGGACCGCATGCAAGGTTCCAACAGTCAAGGCGTCCTCACACTATCAACAGCTGCATAGCGGCAAGCTTGAAAAGTTTGTGCAGAACTGGCATGAAGTCCGAGCGGCGCTTTCTGGCACGCAGTGGTCGCACATGCTGGTCGAATGAATGCCTGCGGAGTACTGCATGTGTTTACGACCTGAGAATGTTGTTTCAGCGGTACGAGTTGTTTGAGCTGACAACAGATCATATGTGACCAAACGATACAGGGATTTATATGTGCATGCATACCTGGCATACCCGCCTACGATAAAGGTCCGCATGTCCTGGCCCCCGCTTTCGAAGACGTGAACTTCGTTTGCAAATACTCGGTACATGTGCATATAGAGATCTTTGCGGGGAGGTATGTATGTGTCTATGCATGCATGTATGTGTCTATGTATGCATGTATTCATGTATGCGCGTATGCATGTATGCATGTGGTTATGTATGTATGTATGTATGTATGTATGTATATATGTATGTATGAACACTTAACCTCTAAGCCCAGGTGCCACAGTGGAGATGCCGGTGGCCCGGCATGTTTAGATGACGCCGCACACTTGACTACTGTGGATTAAGATGCATCGGGGCCTGAAGGATCTGAGTAGGCTTGTGTAAGGGTTTCATGTTGTTTACAATTCAGGGTTAGGGTTTCATGTTGTATTTATAGTACATTATGCCTCGCTTGTTCTTGTTAAGGCCCCTCTTTTCATGGGGTGACTGGAGTCCCACCTGGCTGGGGTGAATACTCTGAAAAGGTAGATTGCGGGCTCGGGGTTCAGGAGAGTCCCAACTGGCCACGGTTTCGGGTTTAGGGTTTAACCCTTTCTGCCTATCCGTTAGGCTCGGGTCTTTCTGAGCTGTACGTGCATGTGATCCTCAAGGAAAGTGGCTTAATATTGGTTGGCCGCGCATATCTTCCAGTATACCATCGGTTTTTCCAGGAATTTCCAACGGGTATCCTTTGAGTTTTCGGTGGTACTCCAGTCCATAATTGAATGTTCAGGGCTCACCTTTGGATGCCACTGGCTGGTGGACAAGTAGGGCATCGAGAGGGGGACGGTCCAGAAGCTTTCTGACCGAAACCCTAAACCCTAAACCCTAAACCCTAAACCTTTCTGACCGAAACCCTAAACCCTAAACCATAAGCGATTGGGTAGACCCTGCCCGGTAGTCGACGCCCCGATGATGTAGTAAGCAGTCGCTACAAAGGACCATACAGACTCGGTTAGTACCGTGGCCGGGGTCGTGGTCTAGCATCTAAAGCATCGTCTCCGAAGGGCTGGATTAAGCAGATAATCTTGCGTAGACACTTGACCTGTACAGTTTTGTTTTTTAGTTTTTTTTGTTGAGGGGGGGGGGGGGGCTTAGGGCTTCATGACATCAAAGGCGATGGCTGCACTCACATTGTGCTGTATACATCGCGCTTGAAGTTGCTTTAGTTATTTTCTACATGGCGCCGCTTCTTCAGCAACGCGCGGTGTCACGATTAGGATAACTGATGGAATGAGACATCATGCTGAGGCCAGCGTGGTTGTTGATTAGTTTAGCCTACCCTATACCCTAAACCCTAAAACC
>CAJNDV010028047.1:31096-45130 GCA_905221635.1 Symbiodinium sp. CCMP2456 | reverse complement strand
GTAGTAGTTGTGATAGTAGTAGTAGTAGTGGTGGTGGTGGTGGTGGTAGTAGTAGTAGTAGTGGTGGTAGTAGTAGGACTAGTCGTAGTAGTAGTAGTAGTAGTAGTAGTAGTAGCAGGAGTTGCAGTAGCACCAGCAGCTGTACCACGATCGTGGTAGTAGTAGGAGTAGGAGTTGGAGACGGACAGGAGTAGGACTAGGCTAACACGGGTGCGAGAGTGCGAGCAGCAGCAGGAGTAGGAGTAAGAGTAGTCGCAGGGCGAGGAGCAGGATTAGCAGTAGGTGTAGGAGGACTAGGTGTTCGGGTAGGGTCGGTGTCAGAGTACAGGAACAGTAGGACCATTACTGCTTTTTCATGTTAAAGTTTCGGGCTTAGGAGGAGTCGGGATGTTTTTTCGGCAGACCGTTTATGTGGCATAAAGGTAGTTACCATACCGTACGATGTAGTTCGACGATGACTTTCATGCCCAAGGTCACATGCAGTCGGGTCCTCAGCAAGGGAGTCAATGGTGTTTTCTGTTTAGGGTTATGGCTGGCTCCCGGGCGCGGCTCTTACCGCCCAAAACAAGGAAGTATCCAAAGCCTGGGTGTGCGATTTGTGGTTCTATTGTTCGCGACTGAGGAGTTGGGTTTGGCGCACCTTGAAGCATTCGTGTGCGTTACGCCTGTGTTAGGGCTCCAAGTCAAGTGCTCAAACAGACAGACTCTTGTCCTGTTTGGTAGGGCAGTGTGATTCTTGCAATTTGTTGGAATCCGCACGACCGAAACCCTTCAGAGACACGTTCAATACTGATCTGAACTGATGCTGGGCACGAAAGTGCATTTTCCAATGGCAATGTAACCTGTTCAGCAGTAATTGGTACCTTACATTAAAAACTAGCCCCATCAATCGATTCACAATTTTCGGTCAACCTTCGCGATGATAGCACACTAGCAGGAGTCTAGGAAATGCCCCTGACGGAACCCTGAAACCTCAACCATAATGATACGTAGAATGAAGTGCCGCACAAGACATTCAGACGCAATATTTCCAACTAGCACGGTCCTTGTGAGTGTGTTTTGGGATTCTTATTCAAAGGCTTCGTATGGGCATCTCCTTGTAGTCCTTTTGTGAACTTGTACACCGCAATGTACCCCAAACCCCAATCTAACTAGTGAGGCTCCATGAGGTTCCTATACTACCTATAGTCTCCATTGTAGTTCCTTTTTTTGGTTTAACCAAATATGTACTAAGGATCTTATAAGGTATCCCAAAAAAGGAACTACAATGGAGACTATAGGTAGGGAGCCTTGTCCTTGTCCAGTAGCGTGTGTTTTGTGGGTCCTTGTCCAGTAGCGTGTGTTTTGTGGGTCTTTATAGGGTTTTTGCATGATGAATATAAGGTTTTATTGGTTGCACAGGGTTTGAACCTAGGGACGCCTGTTAGGTTTCCTGGGACCTTTCTTTTCGGGGCTTCCGTTTTATAAATGAATGCAAATCGAAAAGGCACCCTCATTTTGAAAGGATTTGCGAGTCGGGGTTCCCTTAATTATAGTGCTCCCTTCTTAGGGTGTAGAGGGGTTCGGCAAAGGTTTCGATGATCCTTGCGTGCTTTTATCGTAGAGGCCTAAATAGTTACATTTTTTTTTTGGAGGGGAGGGGGTCCTTATTGTACTTATAGCATAATGGACAAGCGGCTCTTTTGGTCCCCGAGTGGTGTGCGCTTATACGGTTTAGGGTTTTAGGGTTGAGGGTTTAGGGTTTAGGGTTTAGGGTTTAGGGTGGTTTTAGGGTTGAGGGTTGGGGGTTTCCTTGATTCAACCTGACTAGTTAGAAACATGTGTCCAAAAACTTTCAGCGGTGACCGGGGAAGCTGCAAACTCGAAGCCGTCAGACAGCTTAAATATAAGAGGAACGGCTACAACGGTTACTATTGCTGCCCATGGGTCGTTGCAACACGACACGGAGAGTGACCATGGAATTGGCTATGATAGCAGTGCCAACCGTGAACGAAGACATTAGACAAAACTTGACACGACATGAAGCAGAAGAAACAGAAGCTCCGCATGGAATTCGATTAATGATTAACCCCGCTGAACAACCAAGGAATCAACGACCAAAACCGAAAGGCTATGCCCAAAGCCCTCCAGGTACAGGCACCCTGCGACGCTCTCAGACTCTTCCGGAGTTTCACTCAAGAGTTTGCCTGTACGTGTTCTGTTCGCGAGGGCTGATGCCGAACACCCTGAACCCTAAACTTTAAACCCCCACCCATCAAGTCCTAGCCACAAGTCCCAAAATCAAAAGCCCTGCTACGACTAAAGCTTAAGACCAAAGCCCTAAACGCTCAACCTTGCGCCTAGGTGGTTTACCAAAGGTCTTCTTGGGCTCATTTCTGCTCTTTTTCAGACGTTTTGGCTGGGTCACATGAGAATCATAATCATATTATAGGGGTCGGGAACTTACCAATACTAATATCCTCTTGTAGTCTGCTCATAGTTTGGGTGTAACATACCCCAAGACACTCCTCGAATTATTACGGCCATTAGTTCAGGGTCTAGGGTTATATTCTGGATCTCCGAAACATTGGACCCAAGCAGTACTTGCGGCACCCTAACACCGTGACACCCTGACACCATACCACCCTCAAACCCTAAAACCCTAAACCCTAAAACCCTAAAACCCTAAAACCCTAAACCCTAAAACCCTAAACCCTAAACCCTAAAACCCTAAACCTACTAAAAGCCCTAAAAACCCTAAGCCCCAACACCCTAAACCCCTTTCAAGCCCTACCTTCACCTACCAAAACCCTCTTTATTGCAGGTTCTTACGATAAACCCTAATATGGGATTTATAGGGAACCTACAAAAAAGGAGGTTCTGGTGGGTTAAGGTACCTACTTGGAGGATGATGGGACTTAGTAAGTGAGGTTATAAGTCCCCTAATTTGGAGGTATAAGTATAGTTACCTTATAACCCGAAACCCTAAACCCTAAACCCTACTTACTAAGTCTCATGATCCTTTAAGTAACCACCGAGAGAAGCACCGAGTTCCACCCCAGGTCTGTCGCCAATTCCTGCGAGGTCGGCTGCCGCGCCAATCAGACGGTGCAGGCAGAGATTCGGGAGCTTACCCTAAGGGTCCAAAGGACCCCCAAGATCCTTCTGCAAATCGGGAGTTTAGGGTTTAGGGTTTATGGTATGTAGGGGCCCACATAATTACCAATGCCATCTGGGAGTTCTTTAGGGTTTCCAAGAACCTTCTGCAAATCCTAAACCCTAAACCGAAGAAGCAGAACCCTAAACCCTAAACCCTAAGCCCTAAACCCTAAACCCTAAACCCTAAACCCAACATCTGGAGGTGGAGCTCGACTGGAATCTCTTCGTCACGGAGCTTGGCCAGGCCTGAGATCTCGTGGGCGGTTGAAGCTTCCTGGGTAAGAGAGGGGCCTGAATAATTAGAAGAGGGTTTCGGGGGTATATTATACGGTAATTATGGTAAGGAACCCTCAAGACCCTATTCTATTTATTAACGCCCCTACATTAGGCCTTTGGGCATTTTCTAGTTCCCTTTAACCTCGTTCAGATGGCAGGCTTTAACCACCGAAGGCATCCGAAAACTTAGCCTTACATGGACAAATCTGTAAGGAAGTCGAAATCAGGAACCCTGAGCCGGCAGGCTAAGCCCCTAAACCCCTAAAGCCCCAAACCCTAAGCCCCTAAAGCCCCTAATCCAGAGCCCTAAACCCTAAGCCCCCAAAGCCCNNAGGGTAGGGTTTAGGGATTAGGGCTTAGGGATTAGGGGGTATATGTTTTAGGGATTAGGGTTTAAGGATTAGGGCTTAGAGTGATTAGGGGGTATATGCTTTACTGATTTAGGGATTTAGGGTTTAGGGTTTAGGGATTAGGGCTCAGAGGGACTAGGGTGTATATGTTTCAGGGATTGGGGTTTAGGGTTTAAAAGGGATTAGGGGTTTTGGTTAAAGGTTTTGGGTTTAGGGATTAGGGAGCGATTCTGTGCAGGGTGGGATTAACCTACTTAACCTACGCAAGAAGATGTGACATACCGTCAGTACTTCTGACCCTTATGTTGCCCAAGTATGGAAGCTTCCGAAAATAGGGGACCCTGATCTAGTACCCTATCTAGTAGGATCCTTATTATAAGGACCCCAAAATAAGGTACCCAGTATTTTTCGGAAACTCCCATATTGCAAGGATGCCGTGGTGGTACGTAGTCTATCTTTGGATCCCGCAGGGCTCTGAGTTAAAGCTCAGGGTCCTACTTTCACCCGAATTCCTACAAAATGGTAGGTTTTGGCCCCAGTTTATTTTAGGGTAGAGACCCTAAACATAGTAATATAGGGCCTTACTAATTGGAATAGGGTTTTGGGGCCCTTTGTGCTATAATTATAAAGGGAACCCCCAAAAGCCCTGTTCTTCTTATTAGGGAGGCTTTCCGTGCGGAGGGGGCAGCCTGCTTCCTTGTTGTTAAACGGCGACCCGGGTTTAGGCTTTAGGGTTGAGGGTTTAGGGTTCAGGAGGACCCTATTACAACGGTTTAAGGTTTAGGGTTTAGGGTTTAGGGCAATTACAGAAGCCAGAATGCCCTTAAAGAGGACCCTACTACAGAACCCTGAACTTTGAAGGGGACTCCCCAGCATTGGAAAGCCGAAAGGCTGCCTGTTCCCTTGCCTTCCAGCTCAGGGGCGAAACTTGCGGGAAGGTGAGGGCTCTGAGGACCCTAAACCCTGAACCCTAAACCCTGAACCGCCAACTGAACCCTAAATCCTGAACCCTAAACCCTGAACCCTAAACCCCTAAACCCTAAACCCTAAACCCTGAACCCTAAACGCCCCGAAGCTTCAAAAAGGAGGAGGCCCAAGCCCGACATCCTTACCCTGCAGCGCCCAAGTCAAGCCCTACAGGGTTGAGGGTTTAGGGGTTTAGGGCTTAGAGTTTAGAGTTTTTGGAGTTTGGGTTTAGAGTTTGGGGTTTAGAGTTTAGGGTGTAGAGTTTAGGGCTTAGAGTTTAGAGTTTAGGGTTTAGGGCTTAGGCTGAAGCCCTAAATCCCAGAAGGCTTTGGATCACTATACTTCTTCGCTTGCACCGGGAATGTTTGTTAAGTTCCGCCCATTGGGAAGCGAGGGAAAGCCGAATTCTGCACTGAACCTCTGCATTGTAGGGGCCTCATTATCAGAATAGGGTTTTGGGGTATATCATACTCTAATCACAATAAGGACCCACCCCCCCTATCCTAAAAAAACGCAAAACGATCGTATAGGTAATTATTCAGACCCTTACATTAACCCTGAGTTGTCGGTATTGAGGACCTCAGATTGAATTTATGTTCACCTTCTGCCTAAACCCTAAACCCTAGACCCTAAACCTTAAACCCTAAACCTTAAACCGTTCAGGCAAAGGTAGCCACAGAGGGCAAACAGCTAGACATGAAACTGAGGATCCTACTCGGTTAATGCTTTCGGGTTTATTGGTTTGGGGTTTAGGCGCTTAGGGTTTAGGGGTTTAGGGTTAAGGGATTTAGGGGTTTAGTGGTTTAGGGGTTTTGGGGTTTAGGGGTTTAGGGTTTAGGGACCCTAAACCCTAAACCCTAAACCCTAAACTTTAAACCCCCGGCCTTACATCGTAGCCCGGAGTTTCGCCTCCTCCCGGGCAGCAGGTGATTCTGCACTCTCAAAGTGCTGATGTGGACCGATTCCCATGCAGGGCTTATAGCAATGTTTGGCATTCTTATAGTCTTGTGGTTAGGGTCCTAAACTAAGTATCAAGTTGGATAAGCCAAGAGAAGGAAGGAACTTCCATGGAGGCTATCCTAGGTAGTATTACCCTCCTTAACCCTACTTCTGGCTCTCTTAAAAGGGACCTTATTGAGAGGGTCTATATTTCCAAGGGTCCCCTATAAACCCTAAAACCCTAAACCCTAAACCTTAAACCCTAAAACCCTAAACCCTAAACCCTAAACCTTAAACCCTAAACCCTAAACCCTTAATCCTAACTCCCAGGCTATAGGCTCAGTGGTGTCCGGAAACTCTGGAGCCGTAACTCCCCAAACTCCAATGGGACTTTCCGAAAATTAGGGTACATTATTTTGGGGTCCTTATAATCAGGAACCTATTATTTAGGGTACTATATTAGGGTCCCCTATTCTCGGACACCCCCCAATCGGAGGATAGGTTCCTCGTGGGAGACGCCGTTAACGACTTGACATCCAAGGTGTTCAGAAACATGTAGGGTTCAGGGTTTAGGGTTGAGGGTTCAAAGTTTAGGATTTGGGGTTGAGGTTTGAGGGTGCAGGGTTCAGGGTTTAAAGTTTAGGGTTTGGGGTTGAGGGTTCAGGGTTGAGGGTTCGGGTTGAGGGTTCACGGCTCGTGCTTCAAATGCAGATACTGGCATGTATGTGCGGCCTGCTGTCTTCGTCTGGTGGGGTTCAGCGTGTAGTTGACATTGGGTGTCTCTGTCGCCATCTGCACATATATATATATATAGAGGGAGTGTACATGTGCACTTCAAGCACATATCCTTTAAAATGGAAACACACGAACTTACGGAGATACACATACACTCGTATACATGCAGTTATTTTCCCAGCAGTACATGATATTACGGACGTCGTAAGAGGCTCTACCATCAGAATCGTGTTCGTGGTAAGCTATCATCTGATCGGTGATTCACTTACACTGCGGTCCTTGATTGCTTGGCTTGTAGTTACACATGTACGCTTTCACGCGTCTACATGCAATCTGTATATTCAACATTACACTCCCTCATGTTTAGCTACTAAACCCTGAACCCTAAACCCCAGCTAGTCTTCGCGAAAGATGTTAGCGGCTGGTGAAGGCAGGGGTTGTTCGGGTGGCGCACTGGAAGTCTGAGCATAGACACCAGAATTCAGAGTGAATCAGTAATCTTGTCGGTGTTATACAACACCCCAAGACCCTGGGGCTGACAATGCCCAGGTTGGGTCGGAGGTTCAAGAACCTGGCCATCGAGAGGGGGTACCTGGACATCATGGACTGCGTGCGGCTGAGGCGCATCCTGCAGGGCACCACCATGCTGTGGACCGACCACGATTTGAAGGAGATTTTGTGCAGGGAGGTTGTGGCCAAGCGGCGCAAAATAACGTGCAAGCTGGACCCACGAGTATATTTGCTGGCTCGGTATGTGGAGGCCGATGCCGCTGCCTGAGGCACTGAGTCGGGATTGAGGGCAGAACAAAAGAAGCGGACGCGTGGACCGGATGAGAGTTGTGTGCATGCCTCATGTCATGACATCTCACTTTTGCACAGCGATCATACGGACACTGCGCACGGACACTGACATGACAGAGTCGAGCCTGATCAGCTATTCGGTATTCATGCTGTGATCCAGTGTTCATGAGGTAGGGCCAAGTCATGGTCAGTCGTGACATTCCTTGAGTCGTTGAGTCATGAATTACCCTTCACGCTCCCTGATTACATGACTCCATGCATGCATAGTCCATGCTCCATGGTCCTTAGTTACCCAGCACAACTGCTCAGACCCACTGGCGCCTGCGACCCTTTCAACTCGACTGACATCCACTCCGGACTCCATCAGTCCAGAGTCTGCTGCAGAGTGCATTCTGCAATTTGCTACCTTTAGAGTCTTCACTGAGATCCTCCGTCGTGCCTCGCAATCATGTCGTCGACGTCCGGTGCCGGTGAAAAGTCGGTGTCAGTCCCCTCTGAGCTGGGGCTGCTGACGGGCAAAGTGCCAGGATCACACCTGGACTTCGACCTGTACGATCCATCTCACACAATTGACGGCCTCTTCGGACCGATGCTCACGGGTGCTGCCTTGCTAGAGTCGATCCTTGCGTGGTATGTCGACGCCGAGCAGGACGTGCCCTGGTTTTCCGAGGGCGAGACAAGGAACGTAGTGCGATCCGCACTCTCCAGGCCCCTGCAAGAGGTCACCGTGGCCCGATACGCCGACCGGATCCGCAACGAAGGCCTCTCCCAAATTGTTGCAGGACGGGCAGGGTCGTGGCGCCGCACATGCCCACATGTGCCACATGCCCGTGACATGCCCGCTTCTTACACATGCCCCGTCACATGCCCCATGCGTCACACGCATGGTTACTTGGATCCATGCAGCATTGAAACATGCATGGTCCAGTGCATGGTAATGGTAGCATGCATCTTGTGCCAGTCTTGTGCTGATTCTCGGTCGAGTCGAGGTCTAGGAGTTCACGTGTCAGCCCGTGTCAGCTGTGCCCGTGTCCGCGGCAGCGCATGAGTGCACGCAGTGCACTAGTCCCCGAGTTCATGGAAGTACACAAGTCCATCAGTCCGTGAGTCCATGAGTCCATGAGTCATGAGTGAGTCCTACCGGGATACCGGGTGTTTGGTTCCGTCTAGTCCATCCAGGTGAGGCCATTTTCAAGTGGCAGACGGCTGACCGGAAATATCCCCTGCATGCGGGCGGCTTTAACCACCGAGCAGAGTGCTTTTCATGTACAAACGATAAAACCTGGATATAGGTAGCTTTATCGCAAAAAAGGGCACTAACGAAATGCGAGGGTTTAGGGCTACTTAAACCTCAGACCGAAAAGTCAGCATGTTGGGGTGTGGAGTTATGCTCACTACTGAGTTTCAAGGGGCTTAGGCCCAGTCCTTGTATCTCCAGTAGTGGTGGAGGTTCCTAAAGATCCTCCCGCGACCTTTGGGTGCTGCAGGGTGGCGTCGCCCTAAACCCTAAACCCTGAACCCTATTCTTAGCTTCTCACTGGGGAACTGGATGGGTATTAGGGTTGTTGTTAAGATGTTGTTAGTGACCATAATAGGGAACCATCAGTTCAAAAACTACGGCTTCCTTCTGATGGTATCTTAAGCTAAACTCCTAAACAAGAGCCCAGTTTTGAGGGTAAACCCGAAACCCTGAACCCTAAACCCCCAATGCCCTGCACCCTAAGCCCTCTATACCCCAAACTCCCCACCTGTACCCATAGGCCCTAAAGTAGTTCCTTTTTGGGGTTCATATATAGAATACGATAAGGTAGCCCCAAGAAGGAACCACTTTTGGGCCTATGGGTAGTTTCCTTTAGTTAAACCAGGACTGTCCGCACGGCTTCTCTGGCAGCATCAGCCTCGATTGCCTTGACCTGAGCTTTCCGTCAGGGTCCGAAGGACCCAATCTGGGTTTTGGGTGTTTTACGGTTTTAGGGTTTAGGGTTTGGGGGTTTTAGGGTTTTAGGGCTTGGGGTTTAGGGTTTAGGATTTAGGGTTTAGGGTATAATTTTACGTATTGGCTGTAGTAAAAGCCAACAAGGATCAAAACTGAGGACTATTCATAATATAGCCCCAACAGGGAACCATTAGTAATCATGTACGTGGATTACGGATAGTAGTTTTGTAGGTTAGTATTCAGAAGAATATATTTTGCATTCGGTAGCAGCGGGATCTCTGGATTTACTGTAGGGGCCTTACATAACTGGAATAAAGGGTTTTGGGGTATATTACTATCACTATAACACGGATCCCCCAAAATAGCAACGGTATTCATTTAGGCCCTTATATTATGGGGTTTAGGGTTTAGCATTTATGGCTCTATCGTCTCAGGGCTTTATCAATTTAGGCGAAGATTCTTTTTACCAGGGGGTGAGGGCTCTGGTTAACGACTTGTGGGATTTAAGCTTTCAGGGTGCAGCGAGATACAAGGGGATCAGGGCTTAGAGTTTAGGGTTTAGAGCTTAAGTTTGGGGTTTGGGGCTTATAGTAGAAGCAGACTCAACAGACGCCTTGTGAAGGATGGGTCATTCACTACAGTAGCAGGAGATCCTAATCACCACGGGAGTCTAAGTCTACCTTGTAGCTATTACTGTAACTCACACTACCAAGACGTACTTATCACAAGCAAAGTATAGCATAACACAAAAACCCAGTCTAATTAGTAATGCCCTATCTTGCTGCAGCTCTCGGTGGTGTTGCTCATGCGATGCCATGCGGAAGCTCAGCCGTTACATCCTTCCACTGCCATATTCCTAGGGCAAGGGTTTAGGATTTCGGGTTTAGGGTTTATAGGGCTTAGGGTATCGGAGGGGAATGCTGCCCAAACTACTAGCCCCTTATCCCCAAGCGGTAAGTGAATTGAGATTAAACCCCAAACCCTAAACTTCCTGAACCCGTTTTAATGATTGATCTTTCCGCTGACTGGCCTCTTTGCAGCCCATCAAGCCGAAATCCGTCTAAACCGTGAAGGCCTATGTAAACGCTGAAATTGGAAGAAATTGAATCCCAAGCCCTAAGTCCCCATAATGCCTTGCATGGATCCTAAGACCCTGAGGCCAAAGGCCCTAAACCCCAAACCCGAAAGCCCGAACTAAGCCCTAGAAACCCTAAACCCTAAACCCCAAACCCGAAAGCCCGAACTGAGCCCTAGGAACAGCAAACTCGGCCCTTACCTGATTAGGGCTTTTGTCTCTCTAAACCCTCAAGGGTTTAGGTTTCGGGGTTTAGGGTTTAAGGTTCAAGTTCAAGGGTTTAGGGTTAGGGGTTTAGGGTTTAGGGCTCAAGTTCACTTCAAAATTAGTATTCACACCCTTCACGTGCAGTTCTTCTGGTGGTTAGTCACCTATATACTATCCATTGTAGTTCCTGCTATTGGAGTAACCAACTTTAGATGGGGATCTTATAAGGGAACCCAAAAAGGAAATACAGCGAAGACTATAGGTACACCCTAAAGACAGAATGTGCTGCAAGCCAGGTTTAGGCAGACCCAGCAATACTGGTCCCTGAAAGGATCCCTTAAAGGATGCCCTTTCGCACCCCCAATAGATCCCGTATAGGAGGGGCGCCCCCCCCCAATGCCAGGCACGTCTGGCATCGCCAGCGTGGGGTCCTCCAGCGGCTGCGAGCTGGGGCCTTGTAATTGGGAACCCACTTGGAGGATCATGGGACTTAGCAAGTAAGGTTATAAGTATAGTTACTTTAGTTATAACCCTACTTACTAAGTCCCATGATCCTTCAAGCACTGCACTGCCTTAATGAGAGGGCCTGAGTAATCAGGCAGGGATCTTGAGCAACCCTAAACCCTGAACCTGTACCGTGTTCTTTCGGGTTTTAGTATAGGGGCCTCAGTAAGTAGAACAGGTACATTTGAATTTTTAGCGCTTTCGTCTTTTTCGGACTCGAGGACAAGGATGCCGTCTACTTTACTTGTGAGTAACTAGCTTCTCACTGCGATTTTCGGCTGCTGTGCTGCACCATGTAAGATATCATGCGCTCTGCTGTGCATTGCTAAGTCAATTTTCAGGTGCAGTACCAGTTCTTCAGGTAATACAGAGTTACTAGGGCTTTCATGTAGTTTTTCGAGTATGTGGATCATCTGTGATTGCCAAGAGGATTTGCCCCGGCGTGGGGTCTATAGCTCATGGTGCCGTGAACAAAACGTTCCGTGTGAGCCACGGAAAAACGCCTTCGTAGCATTGTGAAACCCGAAACCCCAAGCCCCTAAGCCCTAAACCCTCAACCGTAAGCCCTAAACCCTAAACCCTTAACCCTCAACCCCTAAACCCCTAAACCCTAAACCGTTGGGAAACTTGAGGTCTTGCTGCGGCATAAACAGCCCGGAAAACCTGAAGCCCAATCTAATATGGGGGCTTAAAGTAATTACCCACACTATTTTAGGGTCCTTATTTTGATTATAGTATAATGGGCCCCAAAACCCCATTCTAATTATTAAGGCCCCTATATTGGGAGCTGTGCTCCTTATGCTAGATTCAGCCATCCTGGTTTGGGAGTTGTGAGTATAAACCGAAGTTCCATCTTGGGGCGGGAGGTCTAGAAAGACATGTTTGGTTTAGGGTTTGAAGTCTAGGGTTGAACATATTTGGGTGCCAGGGTTGGCGTTTGGTTCAAACTGAATGGTGCCTTTGGGAGGAGAGGGACATCTGGCGCCTCGTCGCAGGACTACGTAGCCCTAAGGGTCCATCGATTTGCTCTGTCCTTAACGGACTTCGCAGGAATGCCTTCAAAATAAAAGGTTTAGGGGTTTGGGGGTTTAGGGGTTTAGGGGTTGAGGGATTAAGGGTTTAGGGTTTTGGGTTTAGGGACTCATGGGGTGGTATGAAGACACAGTTCCTCGCAGTACAAACCAATTTTCTGTAGCAGAGAACCCTAAACCCATCAACCCTAAATCCTTAATTTTTATAGCACAGAACACACAAAACCCCAGCCTACTCTACACTACTTGCACTGATTCTATTCTCTGATCCCCAGCAAGGCCCCTTCCATGTCCGATTGGCACCACGAGCTACATGGAGCCGCTCGGCTTCCTCAAACACTAGGCCCCCAACCTAAATGGTACAGCTAGGGTTGTAGGGCTTCGGCGAACAACTTCATCCGAAATCTGAACACGAAGGCCTAAACCGCTAGACCCACACACTGAGATATGTGAACGGTTGCAGCTTAGCCAGTCGGAGCTTCCAGCATGTCGTGCATGCACTGCTTCGGTAGGGCTGGTACATGTACTGCTGAATTGTGGTTGTGTAGTGCCACAACGCTCGTGACTGTTTCGGGCTCCTTATTGAGACTGAATGACTTGATAGAGGGGTACCCTTGTTAGTTCACATCTGTGTCGCGCTCTCTTGAGGTTTTGCATCTCACCGGCAACCAAATGTACGAAGGAGTGAAGCCCTAAACCCTAAACCCTAAACTGTGTAGATTCCGAAGCCTCAAGAACCCAGCCCTCTAGGTCCCTAGGCTTGACCTCTCGTCCACCGATGGCATTGTAACAGCCCCAAAAGCAAACCGTAATAGTATAGGGGCCTGTATAATTAGAATAGGATTTTCTGGCCCAGTATACTATAATTATAACTAGGAGCCCCCCTACATTAGAGCCCTGATGAACTCCCAAATCTCTCTGAACCTGCTGAACCTGGACGTGGCGAAGATGAAACTGAAGCCCCGAGTTGTGCCTAAGGTTCCCGGGTGCTCGAACCAGGTTTACGAGTTGAGGGTCGAGGGTTTGGGGTTTACGGTTTAGGGTTTTGGGGGGTTTAGGGTTTAGGGGATTTGGGGTTGAGGGGGTTGGGGGGTTTAGGGTTTAGGGTTCAGGGGGTTTGGGGTTTAGTTCAGGCAGAGTCAACCCACTGCGGTCGAAAGATCGATCCCCTCTTCAGCCCCCATCATTGCTCCTGACGTTGGTCTTTAATGGTCACGAGGCTTAAAACCGAAGTGAACGGGCTAAACCCTAAACCCTTAACCCTTAACCCTAAACCCTAAACCGGCGGCTAAAGGCAGCAGCCTCCGAACCCCGAAACGAGAAAATTGAAACCCGAGTGTAAGGGCTGAAGGGGTTCAATGTTTAGGGTTCAGGGTTTACAGTTAATGGTTTGGGGTTTGGGGTTTAGGGTTTAGCGTTTAGGGATTTAGGATTTAGGGTTTAGGCTTCGGGGCTAAATTGGCTTCAGCGAGGTTCGCTTTTTGGTACTCAGGCGTGAAATTATATATGGACTTACGAACATACAGGGGATGCCACGCTGGCAATCTAGTGAATCACCATCAGAATGCATGCATGTGTCCGAAACCCGAAGCAAGGATGCTGCTGCAGGCTACCGAGTGACTGCGGCTCATGTCATCTTCAAAGGTTAAACCTAAACTCAAAACCTCACTGCAGCAACCTCTTCATAAGGGACATCGGGGCCTTGTTGAGACCCTTACCCTAAGCCCTAAACCCTTAAACCCTCAACCCTAAGCCCTAAACCCTTAACCCTAAACCCCTAAACGCCTAAGCCCCTATAAGCCCCATAAACCCGCGACTCAAACCCCCTAAACCCTAAATCCCTCAAGCCCTAAACCTCTAAGCCCCTAAGCCCCATCAAAGGTACGATTTCGTCGGCCGCAACGTCACACTCGAGGCCCTGCACAGCTGTAAAGAGAAGCACCACGATGCCTGAAATCTGGGGTTTAGGGTTTTACGGCTTTAGGGTTTTAGGGTTTAGGGTTTAGGGGTTTAGGGGTTGTACGGCTTTAGGGGTTTTAGGGGTTTAGGGGTTTAGGGGCTTTAGGGGTTTAGGGG
>CAJNDV010028047.1:20708-30996 GCA_905221635.1 Symbiodinium sp. CCMP2456 | reverse complement strand
GTTTAGGTGTTTAGGGTTCAGGGTTCAGGGCTTAGGGTTTAGGGTTTAGGGTTTAGGGTTTAGGGTTTAGGGTTTAGGGTTTAGGGGGGTTAGGGATTTCCATAAGGAACATGAAGGCATGCTTTTATCATGAAAGCGCTAACTAACCCCCCCCTTACTCCCCCCCCTTCACAGTATCCTTATTTTGCGGACCCCAAAATAAGACCTAAATATGCTTATTTCGGGTCTATTTTGCAGTTGTTGTCACGCCAACGCATCGCGCAATCCGTGTCACCCGCCACTGGAAGCTTAGTGCTAGCGCTGTTTGGGCTTTATTTGGACACTACTTGGGCTCTATTTGGGCTTTATTTGTGATTTGGCTCTTAATTGGGCCTTAATTGGGCCTTAATTGGGCCCTAATTGCGCCTTAATTGGGCCTTAATTGGGCCTTAACCGGGGCTTATTTGGGGCCCCTTTGTTCTTGATGGCCGTTCTAATAATAGTGCTTAATTGGACACTAATTTGGCTTTAATCCGGGTGACACGAAATAAAACCAAAATAGCTTATTTCGGCCTTATTTCACTATTTTGCTCGACCCGGAATAATACCTTATTAAGGCTCTAATAAGGTACTATTTAGGGGGGGGTCGTAGGGTGGGGGGTAGTGAGCAGCTTCATGATTTTACTGAATTGTCGCACATCGCTTGCCCGAAACGTGCCTCTAAGGCCAAACTGGTCACTCTTGCCTGCAAGTATTGTCTAAAATCCCTCAAGCCTAAGGGAAAACCCAAGGCCCAAAACCCTAAATCCTGGTTAGGCAAGTCCGCGAGTGAGTGCAGAAATCCTGAGACCAACCGGGACCACAAAAATTGTCCCTTAACCCCAAACCCCAAACCCTGAACCCTGAACCCTGAACCCTAAACCCTAAACCCCCCAGACCAACCGGGACCACAACGAGAGCTACAGCCTGGAGTGTGCGTACATCAACCCGGTCTTCCGGGGCGACTTCCAGGCTCCGCTATAATTTAGCTGGGTTTCGGAGGGTTTAGGGTTTAGGGGTTTAGGGTTTAGGGGTTTTGGGGTTTCGGGATTTAGAGTTTAGGGTTTCTCTTTCTTGGGGTTGACTGGTTTTGCGTTTTCCTTGTTAAGCGGTGTCTTTTGTTGATATAGTGCGGAGCTTAGGGGGTTCAGGGTGGTCGCTCGTTGTGGTTATGTTCTTGGGGCTGAAGGTTTTGCTTTGGGACGTTAGGCTATTCGGGTTGTTTTTCAGTCCTAGGGTTTCTAGTTTTGGGGTTTAGGGTTCAGGGTTGTCCTTCTTGAGTGTTATCTTTGTGCTCTTAGGGCTTAGGGTTTAAGTTAGGGCGTAAGTTTTGGTCTGATCGGGTTTCTGGTTTACGATTTCTGTCTAAGGCTTTGTGGGTTGAGGGTTTAGGCAGATACCTTTGTGTTCAATCCTTTGGTCGGTTTTCTTGCGTTGGAGACTTAGTTCATCAGGGTGCTAGCTGAATCCGAGTTACCCGCTTCGTATTTCGGGCGTTTCAGGTTTGGGGCTCATTGACGTGCAGGATTTAAAGGCTAGGGTTTAGGGGTGTAGGGGTCTAGGGTTTAGGTTTGTAATATAGGTGCCTAATAATATTATTTTTGTGGGCTCCTTATTGTAACAGTTATCGTATATTCTAGCAAAAAGCCCTATTCTAATCATCAAGGCCCCTATATTGCATCTTTAATCAGCTGGGCACATGCCTTCATTGAAAGGTTGGCTTTTTCGGGCTGGGACTTTTCTGTTCAGGCTTCGTTCGGCCCCTTTTCTTCACGGCTTACAGATTAGGGGATTAGGGTTTAGGGTTTAATTTAGGATTTAGGGCTTAGGGTTTAGGGGTTTTGGGGCCTTTGGCATCGAGGTCTTTTAGGGTTTGGGGTTTGGGGTTCCGCGTGCAAATTGGGCCCTGAGGGTCTTGGGGTCAACAAGCCCTTGACAGAAGAAGCCCTCTGTGGTGGAAAGTATATGGGAGTTTCCCAAAATTTGGGGTACCTTATTTTGGGGTCCTTATAGTAAGAGTCCTACTGTTTAGGTATTTGTTTGGGGTCTCCTATCTTCGGAAACTCCCCTATACACTTGAGAGTTCTTTTTTGTAGCTATCAGGACGGTTATGTATAAGTGGTTGAGGGTTTAGGGTTTAGGGTTTAGGGTTTAGGGTTTAGGGAAGCAAGCTTTAGATAGTGGTTTATCGCCCGAACTAAGGGGCGGGGGGAACTGACAGGCGTGGCAGGACTCCGTGACTTGTACCACGTGCATGGACTGCGTCGTTGGTCAGATGCACAACATGCCCAATGCAAGTTGATGGTAGTATCTAGCCGCAGCCGCACTCCTACTTCTGCGGGCCCCTATCACACGCACTTTCTGCAAGTCCTACATTAAGGCGTAATCCATTCACACCATTACGCTCGGTCATAACGGAGCATGCTCGAAGACGTGAAGCAACTGTTCCCCTAGCCTCCCAGGTACCTACTATATAGGGCCTTAGGGGCTCTAGTACCCTATATAGTAGGTACCTGGGGTGTTAGGGTTAGATACTGGCCACGGAGCTTGCTTGGCTTTGCCGGGGTTTCCATGTAAGCCTTGATCAGGTGGTGTGCAGGTACGGCAACCTCACTGGCGACTTCTCCGCATGTCGGCGACCCAGAACCCGCACTACAGCCTAAACCTGAAGCCTGTAAGCACTAAACCCTGGGATGAGTCGTTCGGGCTTGAGGTGCACAGGGTTATGGTAGCTTGGCATCTCGTGTCCAGGTGGCATACACACCAGCCTGGCACGTCCGTTTTTGCAGAGCTCGCTCCGGGCTGAAGTTTTCAGATTACCTATGTATTTCAAATTCTTTACAATTAACACAATAATTATCGCGACATATTTTGCAATAAATAACATCTCTGCAACCATGACCTTTGTTCGCCTTCAAATTTTCTGTGCATATGCTGATCCGGCCATGATGCAACCTGGACCTCCTTTTGACGCCCTCACCAAAGAGGTTTTTCAGCACCGGCAGCTACTGAAGCCCGAGACCTTAGGCCAAAAAGCCCTAAAAGCTCGAAAACCCTAAGCCCTAAAGCCTAAGCCCTCAACCATAAGCCCTAAACCCCAGGCCCTAAACCCTACGCCCTAAACCCTAAGCCTTTAAACCCTAAACCCCTAACCGAGCATCGAAGGCATTGGTGACCCCTGCCCATACGGCACGAACATCGAGGCCGGTACAAATCAAAAAGCGGCCGGCGCGCAAACTTCCTGGGGCCTGGTGCGGTTTTTGGGGGTTTAGGGCTTGGGGTTTAGGGATTATTTCTAATGACATAATACGAAATTATTTATTACTATACAATTGTTATCAGCTCGGGACTACGTACAAGAGCTACAAACTGAGGAGATTATACTATTGAGATCTCTTGGGGATCTCGTATAGTTACGAGGCAGGGATGATAGAATGGCTTCATAAAGGGGAGGTAGTTCCAACGTCCAATAGCCTCAGGTCGCCAGCTTTGGACCACAAGCCATCAATTGCATCGGAAATTCCACGGAAGTAGAGTTGGGGTCTTCAGAATTGTGCGTGTGTCTGTGTCTGTGTCTGTGTCTGTGTCTGTGTCTGTGTCTGTGTCTGTGTCTGTGTCTGTGTGTTTGTTTGTGTTTTGTGTGTGTGTGTGTGTGAGTTTGTTGGTGGGTGGGTGAGACCACGCGGCAGTGGATGTCAAGCAAAGTATGCAAAGCCGGCGATTTTGGCCGAATGAATTGTGGAGTAGTTTATTAAAGTGGGTGAAGACATGCAATGTATGTCTAATATCATAATTAATGTTGTGTAGTAAAGTCAGTAGTATAGTGCGATGTACTGTGCCGCGCTGTAGGGCAGTCTAGTGCAATGCGGTCTAGTGTAGTGTGGTGCTGCAACGCATGACGTTACATAATGTTGCGCAACGAGACCTGATGAACCGCCAGCATTACATTTCGTCCCAGCTTTCTAGACGGCAAAGTGCTGAGTGCTCATGACTTGACATAGCATTGTTCAACACCGCACGATGGCACATGGCGTTTCAAACAGAAACAAAGCATCAAGCATTCATCGTAGGCGCAGGTCCGAACTAGCCAACAAGAGCCAACCCAGTCTGGTTTCTGGACCTGCGGTTTTGAGTTCAAAGCCGTATCAGGATATCCTTCATTTCACAAAATCATCCTGCTGTGGGGACCGACACCGCGCAGGTCATCGTGGGCTGGCAGAGTGCAGTCAAGGAGAACCCCTACGGCCAGGCCATTCATGAGGATGTACTTCTTTTAGGGTGCAGGGCGCATATCAGCCACTCACGAGGTGCTGTCTATGAGGGTTCTATGGCAGTTCTGCTAAGGGTTTGCATTGTCTGCTTCGTGTTTGTTGCCGGACCCTAAACCCTAAACCCTAAACCTTAGGGTTTAGGGTTTAGGTTTTAGGGCTTAGGTTTTAGGGTTTAGGGAGGGATCATATGTTGTGTGGTGGAGGGTGTTTTGGCTATACTCGAGGCTAGTTGTTTGCGGAAGCTTTAAATACTAAGCCCTATACGTAAACACTGAGCTCTACACCGTCAGCCCCTGAACCCTCGCCGCGGTTGGATTACGTAGTTCAGGCATCAGAGATACTCAGCACCAGCCTAAACCTAATCAACACTCCCAAGTCTCCAATAAAGAAACCCTACCTGAGTCGTACTCAATCGGACGCCTCAACGCCCTAAGCCATATCCCAAACTTTAAGCTGACTCTGAACCCTAAACCCCTAAACCCCCAACTCTAAACTCCCATGCTTTCGGGAGTTCCACCGGTGCATCCCCAAAACGCGTTTTCGCCGTCGACGACGGGTTTAGGGTTCAGGGTTTTAGGGTTTCGGGTTCATATGGGGGTCTCGGGTTTTGTTTCCGGGCGTTGTGGGTACAGTTTCATCGGCTCGAGGGGGCTGAGAGTGCTGGTTTTGCGGGGGGGCTTCGGATTTCAGGTGACTTAAGGCTTACCAGGACTCACCGACTTTTTAGAGGAGTTCTGTACAGAGATGATATCAAGGAGCCCAAAAAGAGGTCGTCAGGATACATTTTAACATGGGGCTGCAGGGGGTTTAGGGTTGGGTCTTAGTTGCTGAGTACGTGGTGTTGAAGCAGACGGCACGTCCAAGTGTTCATCCTGTTTGGGCTTAGGGTTTAAGTTTAGGGTTTCGGGGTTTGGGTGTGAAGGGTTTGGGGAGCTCCCCTAAACCCTGAACCGTGAACACAACCCTAGACCCTAAATTTAGGGTGAGGCGGGCGAGGGTCAAGGCGGTTGGGGAAACTCCGGGATAGAATCCCTCAGCCATCAGTCTTGAATCCTAACACTGACATCCCCAAGCCCAGAAAACTAGCGAAGAAGACCCTAAGCCCTAAACCCTAATTCCAAAACCGTGCATGTTAAACCTTAAGACACTCTAGGCCTACCCATAGGCCCCATAGTAGTTCCTTTTTGTGGTTTCTATTCAGGATCCTATTACGTAACCCCCAAAAGGAACTACTATGGGGCCTATGGGTAAAGGCATCAAGCCTAGGATCCTAAAGCCTTGAACCCCGCAGACCCAGGCCCTAAACCCCAAATCCCAAAGATCTTAAACCCTAAACCCTAAACCCTAAACCCTAAACCCTATGCCCCGAACCCGGAGCCCCAAAGCAGTAAGCCCTGTCAGTAAGTCTGACTTCATGAAGCCAAGCAACCCAACGCGAGCTGCCTTGCCCCTAAAGCCTAAACCCCTAAACCCCTAAACCCCTAAACCCCTAAATCCCTAAACCCCTGAACCCCTGAACCCCTAAACCCCTAAACCCCTAAATCCCTAAATCCCTAAACCCTCAACCCCTAAACCCTAAGCCCCAAAACGGCAGGTGGATCATGGAACAACTTGGACGGCCGGGGCCCTTTCAGAGTCCCAAAGAGGATCTTAGTTAGGGTTTAGGGTTTAGGGCCTCAGCGGTTTAGGGTTTAGAGCCTAAGGTATAAGGTTTAGGGTTTAGGGCCTAGGGTTTAAGGTTTAGGGTTTAGGGTCTAAGGTTACCCAATGGAAACTCCTCGAAATTGTTCGAGACAGATAAAACCCTCTACAAACCCCCTCAGAGCAGAATCCTAAACTCCTAGGGAAGATCCCAAACCCTAAACCCTAAGCCCTAAACCCTAAGTTAACCCCTGAAGGGTCCAAAAGGGCACAATAATAAGGTACTTTGGTCGCGGATAGTAGTTGCTTGTATCTAGGTTAATACTTGGGACAGTATATGATTATTAGGTACGTGGACCCTCAGGGTAATTTAACCTCCAAGGAAGATTGCAGCAAACCCTAAACCCTAACCCTAAACCCTAATTTAATCCCCAAGGAAGACTGCAGCAAACCCTAAACACCCTAAATCCTAAGCCCTAGACCCTAACCTAACCCCCAAGAAAGACTGCAGCAAACCCTAAACACCCTAAATCCTAAGCCCCAAATCCTAACTTAACCCCCAAGGAAGACTGCAGCCCTAAACACCCTAAATCTTAAACCCGAAACCCTTAAGGTTTGGGGTTTAGGATTTAGGGTGAAACCCTAAACCCTAAACCCTAACTTAATCTCCAAGGAAGACTGCAGCGGCATCAACAACGAGTTCACCGGCGACGTCACGATGCTCGCGGCCCGGAATCGGCTCGGGAGATCCGCGGGGTCCTAGGTAAAAGGGTCTCAGGGTATAGGACTTGGGGTGTTTGGGTTTAGGGTACAGGATTTGGGGTTCTTGGGTTTAGGGTTTAGGGTATAGGATTTGGGGTTTTTGGGTTTAGGGTTTACGGCATAGGATTTGGGTTTTTTGGGTTCAGGGTTTAGGGTTTAGGGCTTTGTGATTAACGAGGTGGCACTTTGGGATGCTTGAAAATTTCCCTTATGTTCCTATAGGGGTACCTATTCAGAAATACTTTCGGAGGGCCCCAAAGCCACAACCCAGTCTAGTGTTCCTTCGAAATTAGAGGGTTGTGTTTAAAGGAGAGTTCGAAAAGAAGGAGTCTTAAAGCCCCTGCGTTAAAACTATGCCATTGTTTTACAATACGCGCTTAATTGCAAAACATTCTCTTCCTAGCTCTGGATATGAGCAGGCGGTAGAGGAGGGGTCCTACCCGGGTTTCCCCTCCCTTCCAGAGAGGTGCTTGAAAGGATTCAGAGTTCTGGACATGGGGTTTGGGGTTCTCAAAAATACATTGGGTTAGAGAGGGGTTCCCTATTCCCTATGGTTCAGCCCCATGCGGCCTAGGCGGTGAGAGCTCACAACCCACGCCCTACATGCACAATTCCTGAAAACCTTCAATTACATACAATATTCAATATCATTAATATAACTCAACACTCGTTTCGATTCATGACAGATAAAGAAGCAGATTATGAGGGCCTGAACCTACATCCAAGAAGGCGCTCGGACTCTGTGGACATGTTGAACCCTAAACCCTAAACCCCTATACCCCTAAACCCCTAAACCCCTAAACCTTAAACCTCTAAACCCCTAAACCCCTAAACCCCCAAAACCCCCAAAACCCCTAAACCCTAAACCCCTAAACCCTTAAACCCCTAAACCCCTAAACCGTTAACCCTTAAACCCCTAAACCCTTAACCCTTAAACCCCTAAACCCTAAACCCTATCCCCCATTTCGGTAGATGGGACCCCTGTTGGGTTCGTGAGTGGACCACTGCCCTTTGGGGCCAAACTCTAAAGGGTTTAGGGCTTAGGGTTAGGGTTTAGGGCTCTTAGGTTCCTTACCCTTACCCTCAAAGGACTCATAGTTACAGGCTTCTGGGCCCAAAGACCCTATTACATGAGGCTTTTCGGCGATTTTGATGCTACGGGTTATAGAACTACGCGACACCACCAAAGAAAGCCGTTTCTATTCCTGGGTTACTGGGGATCCTAAAGGCAGCAGGCCTTAAAGCCTATTACAACACTATTTTGGTGGTTCCTGATTATGATTATACTATAATAGACCCCAAAACCCTATTCTAGTTATGAAGGCCCCTACATTAAACCCTTTTTGAATCCCGATGCATAAACGCCACAACCCGATAAAGACCTGCGACGATGTTCAAAACCCCACAAAGCCAAAATACATGAAGCCCCCACACTGAGGACCTGCATCGGAGGCCATTTCAGCCGGAATCCTGGAGGATTACATTACGTTTTATGGGGCTTTCTTGAGGGTTCTACAAAGACTTCGATATTTTGCAGGGGTTCTGTGAGTTTATGAGGGCTTCGGGTTCAGCATGTCGCATCGAGGTTTGGGGCTTGGGGTTCACGGGGTTTAGGGCTTAGGGTGGGTCCTGCATCTGCAGGGGAAGGCCGTACTCTGAATTTGCCGTTGTTCTAGCAGGGTCGGAATCATTTGTAATCATCCCCGTACAGCCCCGAGAGATCAGACAATCATGAATGGCGCCTTTGGGGACAATCATGAATGGCGCCTGAGTGACGGTAATGTCAGCTTCTATCTATGCTGTTTTATCCCCTCCCAAGCATCCCTGTATGTAGCCAGCCATACTATGACAACATCCCGCAAACCCTACTACCGTTGCCGAGGCCCACAGAAGCTGCACTAAGAATCCACGGGATGGCAGAACTGGGGCTGCTAGGAGTTTAGGGAGCCCACCTTGCAGACTGTGACTGCTGGTCTTATGCAGCAGTTACACGGTTCATAATATGCGATCTCTGTTGCACACGTCTCCCATGGCTTTCCTCGGCGTAACTTTGTCCGAGCTCTTCACGAGTAATCAAGGGACCACGGAACAGCTGGGGAGGCCTGACCGACTGGCCGAATTCACGCATTGCCGCATTGCCATGCCGGCCAATGAAAAAAGCGACTTCACTCCGGCGCTTGAGCAGTCCAGCAGCAGGGAAGCATCCTTCGGTATGCTATAAGTCCTAAAGAGGATCGTTGAGCAGACTTGCCGCGATATGGCAGGAGTCGCGCACTGGATGCAATCAGATCCGCCAGTGCTGCTCTAGGGTGAGGGAGAATCTGCTCGCCAATCTTGGAACCCAAGTGGCACAAAGTGCTTGCCTTGTCGTGTGGGGTTTAGGGCCTAGGTCTGGGGGGTTTAGGGTTTACCCTAAACCCTAAACCCTTCAACCCTTGAGCCCTAAACCCTAAACCCTAAAACCCTAAACCCTAAAACCCTAAAACCCTAAGACCCTAAACCCTACACGGGGGTTTAGGGCTTAGGGGTTCCAGCATCGAAGCCTTGGTGCAGCAGGACATCCCCAGAGACTCCAATACCCCTTAAGTAAGGAATATACTTTAAATTATAGTAGGATCCTAATATAACCCTGGGCTTCCACGGACCTTATAGTTAGGGCCCTAGACCCCTTAAGGACCCAATAATGAGGTCCCTGGAAGCCTAGGGTAATTTAAGGTCGATTCGTTAATTAAGGGGTTTGGGAGTCTCTGGGAGGGGGGCCCTTGGGGTCGGCTTGGCCATTGGCAGGGCGAAGCCAGCCGCACCTAGGCCCCCCTATGTCCCAGCAGATCTTAGTCTTGTTAACCCTAAAACCCCAAACCCTAAACCTCCAACCCTATAAACCCTAAGCCCTATAAATCCAAACCCCCAAACCCTAAACACCCTAAGGCCTAAGCCCTAAGCCCTAAGCCCCCAACCCTAAACCCTCAACCCTCAACCCTACATTGCCCTACATCGCATTACAGAGTCCTCTAGGATTCAAGGTCAGAGCTTTTGGAGTTCTCTGCGTAGATCTGAAGTAATCAGTGTGGAAGGTCCCAGGCTTCAAAGCGGAAGTAAGTCTGGAGTTTAGGATTTGCAGGTCAGGGTTTAGGGCTTAGGGTTAAGTCCAAAGTAGATGCCAAAGAGATAGACCAAACCCTGGCTTCAGGCTACCCTACATCCAAAGCTAGTACCCTTAGAACTTGAGGATATTCGCCTTATAGTACTCTGTTTTGGAGTACCTTTACATCCTACACCCTAAACCCTAAACCCTAAACCCTAAACCCTAAACCCTAAACCTTACCCTCTTAGAGTAAAATTAGGATTTCAATTTTTTCTGCCGATGCCAAGGCTACGATTCCTCCGCCTGCGTTCAGCAAGAAGTCGGCTGCCTTCCGACAGGCCCTTGATTCGGGTTTAGGGTTTAGGGGCTTAGGGGTTTCGGAAATTAGGGGTTTAGGGGTTTCGGGGATTAGGATTAGAGGTTTAGGGGTTTAGGGTTTAGGGGGGTTTAGGGGTTTAGGGGTTTCGGGGTTTAGGGGATTAGGGTTTCGGGTTTTAGGGTTTAGGGCCCT
>CAJNDV010028036.1:31122-41132 GCA_905221635.1 Symbiodinium sp. CCMP2456 | reverse complement strand
CCCTAAACCCTAACCCTAACCCTCAACCCTAAACCCTAAACCCTAAACCCTAAACCCTAAACCCTAAACCCTAAACCCAGCAGCAGAAGGCCAGATCCGTCACCGTCGCAGCCATGTGGCCGTCGGGATCCTCGGAGCTCGCGGAGCTGGCAGAGATGTCCCTGGTTTTGGGGTTTCTTTAAGGGTTTTTCAATCAGGGTTCAGGGTTTAGGTTTTAGGTTTTAGGGTTTAGGGTTTAGGGTTTAGGGTTCAGGGTTCAGGGTTTAGGGTTTAGGGTTTAGGGTGTCGGGGTTTAGTGTTTAGGGTTTCGCGTTTCGGTTTGGGATACCATAAGGGCCATAAGGGTTCGCGGTTTTATAGTAAAGCCCCAAAAGCTTTTAAACCGGATCAAGGACAAATAGTGCTGGGAGTCCCTATACTTTACTCTTGAGGCTTGAGGCTATTGGGTTTCGAACTTCCGGGCTTCTATAAGTTTCCAAATAAAGGATACCATCAGGGTTTACGGTTTCGGGTTTAGTGTCTAGGGTTCTGGGTTGGGACACCATAGGGGTTCACGGTTTAGGGTTCAGGGCTTGGGGTTTAGTGTTTGGGGTTGCGATACCAGAAGGGTTCCTATCAGGGTAATTACAAGGTCTACTTTAAGGATTCTGAACGGGGCACGGCCATAAGTATAGGGGTTACTGTAAGGGTTACTGCCAGGGCTATTTTAAGGGCTTTTGGCTTGGGTTGGGTTCAGGAGGTTTGGACTTTTGGGTTGCGGAGTTTCTTAGGAGTAGAGTAGGTAGCTTTTAGCTTGTTTGAGGGGTATTACAACCCCTATATACTGGAAAAGCAATAGTTTCCCCCTGGACAAAGGCAGGCTTTGTGGCATGTTCGATCTGCAGTTGTCCAGTGCAAAGAAGTAGGGTCAATGTAGGGCTTAGTCTTTGCAGTCGTGCCATGGGGAATGTATCACATGTGATTGTGCTTCGGAGCAGGCTGCTTGAATGAGATAGACTCCACTACCCGAAGCCCTGAACACCCGAAGCCACAATCCCCAAGACATAAATGCCGAAGGCCCCAAATTGTCTCCCTATCCCAGCATGACCTGAACTCCCAAACCAATAAACAGTAATTTAATGTAGGGGCCTTTATTCTTACCTATATTATTTTGTTGTTCCTTGTTATAACTCTAGTATAATATACCCCAAAACCCTATTCTAATCATGAAGGCCAATACATTACATCCCTTTGCCCCGAAGCCTTCTAAACCTTGTAGGAATTCGGGTCTAGGGTTAAGGGGTTCAGGGTTTAGGGGTTGAGGGTTTAAGGGTTTAGGGTTTAGGGTTTTAGGGTGTAATCAAGTTTAATCCCTAAGCCACACACCTGGACTGTCGAGTGCACTCGAAGACACGCACACACACACACACACACACACATTCGGTGGTACAGCCCTCGACGGCTTGATAGGGTTCGTGGGGTGTAGGTCGGACTTTCCAGGATACTGCCCTAAACCCTCAACCCTAAACCCTCATAGATTTGTGGTTGCAGAGTTTGCTGCCCGGGACTGGTTAGGGATCAGGATTCTAGTTCTAGTTCAGCGGCATGGTAGTATAGAAACGGGTCATCGTCCTTGTATGACATATGGTGTGTTCATAAGTAGACTTCAACATGTTTGCTGCGTATATTCATGACTTACATGTGGATTTTTAACACAAGCGGTTGCAGTCACTGAGTCCACCAACCCGTTATCGCAGCCCAGATTTTGTGTGCCCTCCTCTCACGGCAGTGATGATTTCAGCGCGTCTCGGATCCGCTGGAGCACTTCCCAAGCGCCCAAAATCATAAGCCCAAGACTCAAAGCTGCTCCTATAATGCAGAAATGCCCGAAGCCTGTCACCTGCTGCTTAGCAATCAATCAACGAGCCGCCCGTCAATGCCGCGCAGCTTTTGCATTTGGTTCGAAGGAAAGTCCAACACCTAAATGCTTCAGGATTTAGGAGACAGACCGACGCTAGGTCCTTATAGAACCCTCCGAGACCCTTATGTAGACCTTGCACGACCTTCCGACAGAGCCTGAAACAGCCCAGTTCGGTCTAGAGGCCCAAGGCCGACATCTTCTGTTCGAGTCTGCACCCCACATCCAACCGGACACGCGCATGTCCAGATCCAGATTCCCTGTGCCTACCGAACCCCCGGATCAAAAAACCCAGAACCAGATACCCGAAAGGCAGCCCCCGACCAGACCCCTAAACCCGAAAAGCCAGACATTTTTGAAACCCAATCATTCCGACATTCGTTCACAAAAGCCAATAGCAGCCTTCGAAGGCCGCCCCAAGCTGAGTTGAGAAAATGGCTCCCGTCACTCGCCGAAGCGCTGCTCTTCCCGTGGCTTGTGTGTTGCTGCTGGCCGGAATGCTTTCAACATGGAGGCCACAGTGTGGGATGTTTTGCAGCGCGGTTTAGCTTAAGGGTATCAGGCTCATGATTGTGATCGTGGTCGTGATAGTAACAGTGATGGTGATAGTGATAGTGATATCGAAGCTGATGTCCCTAAACCCTAAACCGTAAACCCCAAACCCTAAGCCCTAAACCCTCAGCCCTAAACCCTGAATCCTAAATCCTAAACCCTAAACCCTAAACCCTAAACCCCCAAACCTCCAAACCCTCAACCCTAAACCCCAAACCTGAAACCCTAAAGCCTCAAAGAGACCTTATACAGCCTTCCCCTGCTCCGAGACCCCGTTGGCTTCCTGAAGAGCATGATTCCTAAACGCCTAAACCCTAAACCCTCCCTTGCCGTCCCAGCAGCAAGGCCCAGCTGGGAGCCATTTGTAAGCTCCCGGAATCCTGTTCAACGATTCGGAGCGTCGGCATCGGGTTGAGGGTTTAGGGTTGAGGGTGTCGGGTTTAGGGTTTAGGGCCTAGGGCTTAGGGTTTAGGGCTTAGGGTTTAGGGTTTAGGGCCATCGATCCCCAAAAGACACAAAGAGTGAACAAAGGGATACCTTCAACTCCCGAGCTCCTTTAGAATGGGAGCTAGGAGTAGGGGGACCCTTGGGGATATAGACCCTCTCAATAAGGTCCCTTCCAAGAGAGCCAAAAGTAGGGTTCAGAAGGGGTACCCTTTAAGGGGTACCCGTAATAATACTACCTACTTTATAAGCCTTTGAACCGGAGACTTTAACAGCGAACCCCTAAATCTGTCCCCGAGGGTCACTGCCATTCTGGCATTCCGCGTGCGACATCGTCCCTGAAAGGATTCTTGGAACTAAACCCCTTGTAAACCTATACCTTTAAACCAGAAACCAAGCCTGAACCCGTTGTGGGTAATGTCGGAGGCTTTATAATTGGAATAGGGTTTTGGGATATACTATACTGATCATATTTTTACTAAGGACCCCCCCCCCAAAAAAAAATAGGTAATTATGCCTAGCAGATGCCTTCTGCGTTCTCGGGATGGCGAAGGCCATGTCGCTGCAGGTCCGCAGCGTTCGGCACATCGCCGGATGGGAGCAGCAGCGCCACCTGAGCCGCTCGAAGTTTGATTTTTCTTGTTTAGTTTTGAGGTTGTTGGGTGAGGATATACGTTGCCCGGAGGTTTAGGGGAGTCGTTGCACCAGTCTTCACCCCCATTATGTTCGACCTCGCTATTGTGAGGGTTAGGATATGTAGGTCTTCCGTGGCTTCGGGTTGACTTAGGGGGCTTGGAACCTGTCTTTGGTTAAGTCTTTGGGGGACGGGGGTGATTGATTAGTGGCATGCGGTTTGGACTTGAAGATCGAAAAACCACAGTTGAAGACCTGCAGCGGAAGAGCCTAAAGCACTAGCCTTGCTTATCTGGGATACACGCTTACAGAAGATACTGCTTATAAATACAGATACCCAGAAAGCGAGATCGAGGGTTCAGGGTTTAGGGTTTACCCGCCCTAAACCCTAAACCCGAAATCCTAAACCCTAATTAGCCTGAACCCTAAATCCTAAACTCCATGAAGCACCAACCCCAAACCCTAAACCCAAAACCCTAAACTACCAAGCTCCATCTTATGTGCGAACTTCAGCCCCAAGCCCCCTAAACCCTAACCCTAAACCCTAAACTCTAAACCCCTAAACCCTAAACCCTAAACCTTACGAGTAGGCCAAGGCTCCACAGTTGAAGGCAGCTCGGCGCAAGCCATTCCATGCGCAGCGTCGGGCGTCGGGTAGAGGTTTCGGGTTTAGGGTTTAGGGTTGAGGGTTTAGGGTTTGGGGTTTGGGGTTTGGGGTTTAGGGTTGGGGCTTGTCTAGGAGATTAAGAGTTCTTATCCACGGGTTTCGTTGTCGATTGATGTGCTTTGCGGCACGGGTTCCTTGCAGCTGCTGACCCGCTGTCGGTAAATGCCCTGAGCAGGAGGTCTCAAAGCTTCCCAGACCCCCAAAAGGATCTAAAAAATAGATCCCCGAAGGGGGTTCCTATAAAGTACCCTTGAGTAGTTAGGGTCCCTAATTAGGGGATCTATTTTTTAGATCCTTTTGGGGGTCTGGGTTTCTGAGCTCCGGCTAAGGGACCTGACTTGTGTTGCACTAGTCTTGGGATGCATGATCACCCATCTGCCTTTCCTTTGCTGTTGTACAGATAGTGCATGCTCATGCTAAATGTGTTGACGAGATCCCTGTTTGTTTCCATTTTATACTTTGAGTTCAGTTTTGTGGGTTGAAGTATCTCCTGTCACGATCCATGGTGTGCAATGGCCAGCAGAAAGACAGTCTGCCAGAACCTCAAGGTGCTTCTCTGAACCCTTTGCAAAGCCTAAACCCTGAACTCAAGGTTTAGGGTTTAGGGTTTAGGGTTTAGGGTTTAGGGTTTAGGGTTTAGACACAACCCTGAAGCCTTTATTCGTTTCGCTTGTAAAACAACGCCGAACCCCTCAAGGGTAACCCTGCACCCTCGGCTTAAGCACAGCCCTAAAGCCTTTGGCCATTCCTGCTTTTCGGTCACCAGTGAAAACAAAGCCATTCAACCCGTAAACGTCTAACTGGGCCTAGGGTTTGCACCCTCGACCCTAAACCCGAAGGTGAAGGGCTTTAGGGTTTGTAGGGTTCGGACATTGCCATGAGGGGTCTGCTTTGGTCTGGGACATGAAAGCCACGGTTGCTCAGAGACGGTAGGGCAGCCAAGCGACAACCACGACATCCTAAAGCTTAAGCACCACCGTCGTTGTGAAGGTAGCGTGGTGCCGCTGCAGAAGATTTTGAACGATGACAGCAGCAACAACCGGCATAAGGAATTCGGGTTTCCCGCTGTAGCAATTCAGGTCAAAACAACCAGAATTTTGATAGCAGATAGAGTTATGAGTATGAGTGATACATACCTGCATAAATAAGAAATGAACAAATCTAAACACATTAAAAGACTAAGCAAACCCATCCATCAGTAACTATAGCACATGTATGTATATGCATATGCTTGCAGCATTGAGCACACGTCTTGCACCTGGAGATTCAGAGTTAAGGGATTGGGGTTTAGGGTAAAACCCTCGCCATTCACGCCTGCAGATGAGTGCAGCCGCAATCAACTACGAATTCCCCCTTATCGTCCTAAGTCAAGCCTGACGCAAGCTGCCCCTGTGTCCTGGGGGAGGGCCATAGCCCGGTGGGGGTGCGCCCTCGGGTGGAGGGTAGTTTGGGGGAGGATGACCTGGGTGCCCATACTGCGGGGGATAGCCAGGGGGTGGATGATAAGGAGGCCGATCATGCGGCGGTGGGCCGTACGGGGAGGGCCCGTAACCCGGTGGGGGAGGGCCATAGCCCTGCGGAGGAGGCTGCTGTGGAGGTGGCCCATACCCTGCAGGCGGCGGTCCTCAGTTTGAAGTGTCTGCGATGCTTACGCTAAGACCAGAAAACTGATAAGGGTAAAACTCAATGCTGCAGGAACTCTTTTGTTAGGGTTTGAAAAGCTGGTAGGTTTAGGCCTGTCTGCGGAAATTGTCATCGTATCACAAACGAGAAGCCGACAAATCAACGAGATTGGCCAATGCGAATAAACCCCAATCAATGAAAGAGCACCCAATAAAATTTACAAATACTTGGTAGCTTCGTATGTGTGTGTATATACATACATACCTACCTACGTACGTACGTACGTGCTACATACATACATACATACATACATACATACATACATACATACATACATACATGTACATATACATATATGTATATACAATATTCTATTAATATGCAGATAACTACTTTGTATTAATATATACATATGTATATCTGTCTATGTATTTGTGTGTGTGTGCGAATGTGTATATATATATATATATATACATGTATATACATACATACATGGAAGGTTTGGCCCAAGATGTTCGAAGCTTAGCGGCCATAGGGACCCGGATGGTGCGGCGGCGGATGCTCGTAGCCCCTGGCAGCACTGGGTAAGTTGCCTTCTTAGGGTGCATACCAGGACCCTCCTTGTACCTGAAATAAGGGTATATGGTCTCAAACGGGTATCATACCAGGTAGTCGGAGGATCAAGGTCGGCTTGACAATTGAAGGTCTTTCAAAGTGAAGACTGAAGGTGAAGTAGCGCGGACTAACGAGCACGGGCCATCGTCATCGTCATTGTCGTCATCAGCATCATCATCATCATCACCACCATCACCATCACCATCACCGCCACCATTGCCATCGCCATCGCCGTCGCCATCGCCATCGCCTTCGCCTTCGCCTTCGCCTTCGCCATCGCCATCGCCATCACCGTCACCGTCACCATCAACAACATAGCCACCATCAATCACTCCAGAACATGATCACCATCGCTACAGTCATCAACAACAACACCCTAAGAAGCACAAGCTTTGCACACGTATTTTCCACGAAGACGCACAAAAGCCTCCGAACAAAATCCAACCAAACCCTAAACCCTAAACCCTAAACTCAACCACGGAAACAGGCAGGAGCTGCTGTGGGGGTGGTCTGTGAGGAGGCGGATGCTCGTACCTGGCACTTTTCCCGCAAGAAATCCAGCGAAATTCACCCTCAACCTACAAGACTGGAAGAGTGAAAAGGTAAGCCGAAATCGCCTGATACCTTATACCAATGTAGAAGCCTTAATAATCCTTAATAGTTAGAACAGGGTGTTGGGGGCTCCTTATTATAGTATAATAATAATAATATACCCCCCCAAAGACTATTCTGATTATTGAGGCCACTTTTTTAGTGACTTCAAGCTGTGATGTTGATCTTCATCACCATGCCTCTGTCCACAGACTGCTGGTCGTGCTACATCCTGCTGCTAAGATTGCTGCTGTGACGACCGCGACTGCGACTACGAATTCGACGAACGTGAGGGTTCTACTACCGCCAATGACGAGGACGACGACATACCACGACCGCAACCACGACAACTACTGACAGTACTCCTGCTACGTCTGCTTTCCTTGCTATTGACATCGGCGATAACACTGGCAATGCGAATCCACCCACAGCTCCTGCTACTCAGCAAACTGGCGGAACCGGTGGCTTTCATGACACAATTAGGATTTGCGGCTGCTTTG
This sequence comes from Symbiodinium sp. CCMP2456, assembly GCA_905221635.1. Taxonomy (NCBI): domain Eukaryota; class Dinophyceae; order Suessiales; family Symbiodiniaceae; genus Symbiodinium; species Symbiodinium sp. CCMP2456. Next base: position 33,610 of record CAJNDV010028036.1, on the reverse strand, counting down.
AAGACGTTGGCACTTGAGCATAATACGGAATGCCTAGCGAATGATGTCTAATCCGGCGTAACGTAGGGGCCTTAATAGTTGGAATAGGGTCTTGGGGCCCATTCTACCTTTCATCATAGTAAGGATCCCCCAAAATAGTATTGGTAATTATTAGGATCCTACAGTAGTGGCCAGGTCATGTTAAGGATAACATGAAACCCTCCTCTGACCCTGATCTGTGGTGAGGCCCTGGCCCAGCCGGTGGTGGGTGGCCGTGAGGTCCTCAAATAGCAGCTCACGTGTGTGGGTGACTTGGCGTGTATGGACTGATTGAATATACATAAAATAAACATAAATATAAGCAAACTCAAGGAAATGATTCATATTCAGCTAAATAGGTAAATATTCCAATCAACACTTTTTAGCTTTTTCAGTGCAAAAATATCAAAATCGACTGGCGATATGCACAGGGAAATATTACTGCGAACACACCAAATCCAAAAGGGTCTGACCTTTGGCCGCACCCGCAACATCTTCTCAGCCCTACACCTTCAAGACTTGACCATGTAACCAAACCCTCAACACCTCAAGGGGGTACAGCAGAAGAGGGTGCAGTGTTCATAGGGGTATAGGGCTGCAGGGTGTAACAGGGTTTGGGGCTTGCACTAAAAGCCCCAAACCTGAAAGCCTGCGCCCTAATTCAATTCACTCAGCCCCACCCGAAGAAGTTGAACTTTGAACCCCAAACCCCCGAAACCTCCACACAATCCATACCAGGCCATACCAAAATACCAAAACCATCATATAAGGGCCTTAATCAGTAGAACAGGGTTCTGGGGCCCAGAATACTATACTTATAATAAGGAACAGCCCAAAATACTATAGGTAATTATTCAGGCCCCTATATCATGCTTATGGGGATACACCACACACCTAAAACACTAAACCTTCTAGATCCCCAAACCCTGCAACCCTGGTTTTATAGGTAATTATTCAGGCCCCTATATCATCCTTATGGGGAGACACCAAAACCCTAAAACGCTAAACCTTCTAGATCCCCAAACCCTACAACCCTAGTTTTACAGGTAATTATTCAGGCCCCAAAAATTCCTGAACCCTAGACCCTACAAACCCCTAATAAGGAAGACCCAAAACAGTATAAGTATAGGTAATCTTGGCTAACTTCTGAACCCCTCCTAAAAGTTAAACTTTTAGCCTACTTATTATAGTTCATAGAGAAATCCAAAAAGTTAAAGTCCTAAGCGCCAACCAGAAGAACGCCAAGTAATGAATTCAGCCCCCCAAAGTTACGTTCCTCCCGTTCGGGCACCTGCCGGAGGCGGATATCCTTGCCTCGGCGGAGACCTCCGCGGTTCCAACAAAAAATTGCTTGTCTTACTGCTGATGATATAACTCCTGCACTACTTCAGGGTTTAGGGTTTAGGGGTTTAGGGGTCTAGGGTTTAGGAGTTTAGGGCTTAGGGTTTATGGCTTGTCTTACTGCTGATGATATAAATCCACCTTTGGTGGAAACATACCTTAAGCCCCCAAAGCCTACCTTCTTAGGGCTCCTGGTGATACTGCTGATGATATAAATCCTGCATTACCTTACAGGACCCCAAGCTATGGGAATTATGGCATGTTCCTCATTATTGCATTACCTTAAAGGACCCCAAGCTATGGGAATGATGGTATATTCCTTGTTCTGGGTAATGAAGTATTTCTATCATCAACCGTATGTTTTCTTCGCAACTCGGCCCTCAGAGTCGTTCGCTTCGTCACAACCCTAAACCTCTAAAGAGGGTTTCGGGTCCCTATTAGTCTTGTGCGCCTTCAATGCCAACGCGCCCTTTAAGATAACCTACTATTTGAGATTTAGGGTTCGGAGTTTAGGGTTTCACCCTCAAGGTTTAGGGTTTAGGAGTTTAGGATGCTAGGATAAGGGGTCATAGCCGCAGCCTGCTACGCTGGAGACTTTGGGGACTACCATTTGGGGCTCCATGTGTGCAAGATGCCGTAATGTAGGGGCCTTAATAACTAGAATAGGGTTTTGGGCCCCTTTAGTATATTCATAATAAGGAACCCCCCAAAATAGTTAATTCTTAAGGCCCCTACATGAAGAGATGGGATCCAGAGGAATTCTTGAACACCGCCAAGGCCGAACAGCAATGCTCTACAGAGTGAAATACCAAAACCCCGAAACCCTAAGGCCTAATGTAGGGGCCTTAACAATTAGAACAGGGTTTGGGGCCGTTGTACCATCATCATAATAAGGAACCACCAAATTCCTATTCTGATTCCTAGGGCCCCTACGCTACACCCAACGCCCTAGGCCCTGAATCGGAGAACCACAGTCCAAAATCTTCACCCAGTTCCGTTGAGGGTTTAGGGCCTCAGGCTCTTGGCTAGAAGTAATTTTCGGGGCTTAAATAGTTACCCATACTCTTTTGGAGGTTCCTTATGGTAACTATAGTATCATGTACCCCAAAACCCTACTCTACTTAGTAAG
>CAJNDV010028036.1:0-18592 GCA_905221635.1 Symbiodinium sp. CCMP2456 | reverse complement strand
TCTAATTAGTAAGGCCCCTACACTATTTCGGACTCGGGGCCTAGATCTATCCCCCAGATGTGCCCCATGCATTCATGGATCAAATCCGAGCTAGACCATGTTTAGTGTCTTGGGTCTCAGGGTTTAGGGTTTAAGGGGTTTGCGGTTAGGGTTTAGGATTTCGTGGGTTTTGGGGCTTGGGGCTCTGTCCACCCCTACAAGACCTATCTTGAATCTTCTGACCTCATGCCACAGATGTTAAGCTCCATCCCTCTCTAGTAGGTTGAAGGAGCTAGTTTCCGAAAAGAGGAGCCGGGTGTAATGGAGGAGAGAAGGACACCTCTCAAATCCGGAGCATTTGGCCCCAAAGCCAACGACACCCAAAAGCTGGAACTGTCAAGGTACATCTTTCGACCCCTGCCCTGGTCACAAGGCAGCAAGGGCACCGAAGGGTGCAGTAGATAGAACTAGATTTCAGCGTCATGGTGGTTCTGGTGATGTTGCTGAAGAAAAAAGCAAGAGGGCCAAGAGGGTGACACACAGCGGCAACAGAAACAGCAGCAACAGTGACGGCAAGAACAAGAGCTAGAGCCAGAGCCAGGGCAAGGACAATGACAAAATACAGCAACAATAACAAGAACAACACGCGAGTTTGCTACGGCTAGTGCTGCTGCTGCTGCTGCTGNNTACTACTACTACTACTACTACGAACCCCCTCCTCGATTGCTAAGCCCCACCTTAATCTCAAAACCCATTCCCGAAGAGGAGTTTTAAGTGACCAAGAGGAGATTGCAATTAGGGGATCATAGGGAGACCTTGGGGATCCTTGGAGGATTACTATGCAAGTTTGTTCTTTGTTTCTCTCTCTCTCTCTCGCACAGAGTATGCTTAGGGATTATCCCATCATCCGAAACCTTACGGTGCGAGTGCAAGATCCACTGTGTACTAGAACGCAAGAAATGAGTTGACTGCAAGAACTGCAGCCAGCAGCGGACGTAGGAACGTAGGACAGCGGGCGCTGCCCGAGGGTCTGCGGCCTGCCCAAGGAATGATTTAGAATAAGATCCCGAGCAATAAGAATGCTAAAACCGACCCCCCACTACTGAAGCGAAATCGCGCAGGGGGAGGGGGGTTTAAGAATCGGGGAAAGAGGCTACTGCAACGACTACTACTACTGCGACCGCGGCTACGACTACCACTACGACGACGATTACAACAAATACGAAGAGGGCAACTTCTAGTTACGACGACGACCACCACCGCCGCCGCTGCCCCCACCCCCACCAGTACCACGATCACGACCACCACCACCAGTGCTGCCGCCAACGCCCACACCACCGACACGACAAAGACCAGCACTAGCACCAGGGGTAGCGGCGCCACAACTACATTCTCTTGATGGTTGTGATTTGCGGCACGCGCGGTTTCGTGTTATGACGGCTGGTCAGTGCCTGTATCAATAACCTTAAACTAACCGGAAGACAGACACGTAAATAATGCAATTTCGATAGAAACATCGGCAGAAGTAGATCTGACTTCGTAGACTACTGTCTCCGACCCCGTCAAACCCCAATCAGATCCTGTTGCTTTGTGCTACTTGCCAGCGTAGTTCGGGAACCTCATTTCACAGCATTGCTCTACAATCCCAGTTGTGGAGTGGTATACCCGGTGATACTCTACCAGACGTGGAGCACGAAAGCAGGAACATGAATCATTAGGGTTTAGGGTTTAGGGTTTAGATGATTCAAGGATATACTCTGACTGCCAGAAGAATCTAGGGCGACGTAGGGAACAGATAGAAGACGAAATACGCTGAATACGCAAGTCTGGAGAGCATTTCGAAAAAATGTAGCATTCGAAGCTAGCTAGTAACTTAGTTCCCCAACACCCAACCTTTAAACTTTCGGGGTTGTTAGAATTTAGTATATAACCTGAAAGTTGAACCTTTTATTTCCCTGGGTTATTGGAGAAGTAAGGTAATTACCCATAGGCCCCATAGTAGTTCCTTTGTGGGATTGCCTTGTACGATTCTAAACATCAACCCCAAAAAGGAACTACCTACTTGGAGGCTCATGGGACTTAGTAAGTAAGGTTATAAGTACCCTAATTGGGGTTATAAGTATAGTTACCTTATTTATGACCCTAGTAACCCTAAACCTCAAACCCTAAACCCCTAACTATAGTTACCTTACTTATAACCCTAGTTTCTAAGTCCCATGATCCCCCAAGTATGGTTATGTATGCCAGCCCTAAACCCTAAACCCTACACCCGACACCCTAAACCCTAAACCCTAAACCCTAAACCCTACACCACCAAGCTCAACATCTCAGACCTCCGAGGCTGTGGGAATTCAGCTGCTCGCCGTGACTCTGCCTGTATAGCACGCAAGGGGAGGCCACTTTGGTCGTTCCGGGGTTTAGGGTTCAAAGGCCACTTTGGTCGTTCCGGGGTTTAAGGTTCAAAGGCCACTTTGGTCGTTCCGGGGTTTAGGGTTCAAAGGCCACTTTGGTCGTTCCGGGGTTGAGGGTTCAGGGTATAGGGTTTAGGGTTTACCTTAACCCCAAATAACTTGGATTTTTAAGGCTTTATATGGGACTTTCCGGGAGTAGGGGGGGGTACCTTATTTTGGGGTCCTTACTATAAGGATCCTATTATTTAGGGTGCTATATTAGGGTCCCCTATTTTCGGAAACCCCCATATAAGGAAATCATATTAAGGAACCCTAAAGGTAGGTTCTTCAGGGTCCAGGTAGGGTTTAGGGAGTCGTTTCGGGCTATGCAGTTGCGACTGGTTGTGAGACTTCTTCTCGTCAGGGATGAACGGACTCGACACCCGGAGAGGGTTGCGGCGTCCCTTTGCGTATCAAGAGTCTGGCTAGCGGCTTGCGAATAGCCTCTTGATCGTGCATCCGCATGTTCTAGATTTACGAGAGGCGTCCAAACGCTTCGTGCAGTCAGTCTGGCAACGCCATGCGGGGATGAGGGTATATGTATATATATTTATATATATATATATATTATTGGTCGTTTTTCTCGGGTGAGCAGTAACGAGAAGACCCTTTTGATGTCTGCACGAGGCTGGCAATCGGATCCCTGTGTCAGGGATGACATTGCCCTTTTTGACATCGGCACAGGGAATCGAGAAGCAGTCGCCGGCAACAAGATTTCGGCTTAGGGTTGAGGGAAGAAGCAGCAGTGTCGATGTGTTATCGAGTCAGAAAGGTCCGAGTCACTTCTCTAGGTCCTTGAAGGGAGTGTGTCTCGTGCTTCAATTGCCCCCGAAAGGTCAACTCCGAATGAGACCCATCTCACACAACTTGACCGCTACCTGCATGCCGCAGACTTGATTCTGGTGCGCTTCTTTGATCCAAAGGTATCATTTGCTTCCTGTGATGGTGCATTTGAAGCTGTACAGTTCACTGTTGCCCAGACTTGGGGGGTTTAGGGTTTAGGGTTTAGGGTTAAGGGTTCAGGGTTTAGGGTTTAGGGGTTGGTCGCACTTCGCCGATGTGTGGACCCCAGTAAATACTACCGGGGCTCACGCAACTTCGGGAGTTCTGGCGAAGCTCATTTTTCGAGGGCCATGAGGACGACTAGAATTTGGGATTTACTATATATGGAGCCTTAATAATATCTTAATAATTACCTACAGTATTTTGAGGGTTCCTTGTTATAAAGATAGTATAATGGGCCTCAAAACCGTAGTAAGATTATACAGGCCCCTATATTAGGGTTTGAGTTCTGGTGTGTTACCGTCTCGTGTTAAGAGTGCACGGAAAAATTGATTGCGGCCCTTTGTCCCTGTAGGGTTTAGGGCTTGAGAAACTCGTTTGGGTTCATGTGGTCCTGAGGGAAGATTTGCAAATACCTCTTGGCGAGATGGCGTTGTGGAAAGCACGCCTCGTGGTTTTGCAAAAAGCTGTTTGCGTCGAGGTTCAGCCAATTTCGGGAGTTAGCTCTGGTTTCCTTTTAGTTTAGGCGTCAAGATTTCCCTAAACTAAACCCTAAACCCCTAAACCCTAAACCACTAAACCCTAAACCCTATTAAAGCATTTACGATTGTGCCCCTTCTTGAGAATCGGGGCCTGACTTTCAACAAAGGGGTTTGGGGTTGTTATGGCGAAGTTGAATTATATGGGGTGTTAGTATAGGGTTTAGGGTTTAGGGTTTAGTATAGAAGCCTAAATAATTACCTGTACTATTTTGGGTGTTCTTTATTATAAGTATGGTATAAAGGCCCCCAAAAACCCTGTTCTAATTGTTAAGGCCCCTACACCCTAAACCCTTAGCCCTTATAGAACCCTTTAACAAAGGAACCCTTTAAAGGAACCCCCAAAACCCTATTCTAATTATTAAGGCCCCTACGTTACTTCTGATTGTTCAGACCGCTTTGTTAGGGCTTTGCGGCCGGGTTCAGGGTGCACTGAGCGTTCCTTCCGCAAGCCGGAAAATGGGTTCTTGGGGCCCTTTAAAGGGTTCCTTAAAGGGTTCTAAAAGGGCTACCATCAGGGTTCAGGGTAAAAGGGCTTCCATAATTGGTTTAGGGTTTTGGGTGTACTATTTTAATAAGGAGCCCTAACAATAATATTTGTTAATTTTTTGGCTTCTAGATTACATTCCGTGCCCTCTTTAGACCCCGGCGCCTCCCCCCCCATCCGGCCCACCCTGAACCCCGAACCCTACATCGAGAAGTTATAACCCTAATCCTATGCCGCAGTGATCCAGGTTCGAGCCCTTTAGGATCTGACTTGATCCTGAGGCTGCGTTCGAACCCTGGGCTTCATTCAGGTTTTGGGGCGTAGGGTTTAGAAGTTAAGGCTTTGGGCTCGGGGTTTAGGATTTCTCGAGCCCAGAGCTGTCGTATCGAGAGACGATACGGCTGATGAGCACGCTGCATCGCCGAACCCGAAAACCAGCACATCGAAGTATTTCTGAAAGCTTCAGCGATCTGACTCCAGTAATCTAGCAATAGTAATGTCCCTGATGTGTAGTTAACAGCATACATACCCCAAAGCCCTGTTCGAATTATTGCGGCTGCGATGTTACCCATGACATGCACTCAACCTCCCTGGGCTCAAGCGCTTCTCAGTGTACTCCGCCGACAGCAGATAGCAACTTAAAGCCAAGGAGGATGCATCAAAGTCAGACCACGTGCTTGGGGGACGATTCCTATAGCTGCTAGCTGCTAGAAAGGGCCACGGCCGATCCCAACATCAGGCCGGCAGTTTAGGGTTTGGGGTTCATGTTTTCTGTGGATGATATCCTCCTCATACACTAGGTCTCTCAGTGGGCCCTTGGCCCCTTTTTTGAGGTCTATTAGGCTCCTTATGCAAACTGTCCATACCAACACCAAAAGTGGAACCCTGTTTGTTCCCGGGTTGCTGGGATCCTCCGGCTAAATCCCTCAACCCCTAAACCCTTATAAACCCCTAAACCTATACCCCTAAGCCCTAAACCCCTAAACCCCTAAACCCTTAAACCCGAAACCCCTAAACCTTAAGCCCGAAACCCCTTCGACCCCTGATTTCTTGGGCTGCTTTTCGTGAATCCTGTCCGGCTGGTTTGGCAGGAGCGGTGTCCAAGTTGGATTACAGAGTGGGCCTCGGGTTTAGGGTTATTACTACGGTTTAGGGTTATTACCGTTTAGAGTGTAGGGTTTGGGAAGGTTTAGGGTTTAGGGTTTAGGTTGGATACTGCCCCCACTCAGTAGCAGTTCCAAAATATTCATGATATAGACATATTAGGCCCTTAATAGTACCCTTATGATAGGCTGTTACTGTATGGGGGCAGTACCCAAGGTCTAGGCTTTGGGAAGGTTTAGGGTTTAGGGGATCTCGGGTTTCCGAAGCCGATGCCCTGCAGCCTTGCACGCGGAAAGCTCAAAGAGCTAAAGCCCCCAGGCTCCTTACCTAAGGGTTCTATAAGGGTACTTCAGGGTTTGAGGATGTTTGGGGTTTAGGGGTTTTGGGGCCCAAAGGCAAAACCTGAAAACCAAGAACACAAGAGCTTCAGGAAGGGGGTCTTTTGGATTCGTATCTGTGGTGTTGAGGCGGTTTGCAAGTTGCGGATTTCGGGGTGGGAGGTGCTGAGGGGCGACTTCCAGGGAGCAAATGAGGGATTCTCCGACCCGCACAGGGGCCCCAACGTAGAATTACCCATTTGGGAGTTTCAGAAAATAGGGGACCCTAATATAGTACCTGAAATATGGTAGGATCCTTATTATAAGGACCCCAAAATAAGGTACCCCTTGTTTCCGGAAACTCCCATTTCGAGCGGCCTGGGTGCATGGTTTTGATTTTGCAGGAACGCGACGATGTTCCGATTTGCGGCGCGGGGCTTGGACACCCTGAATTCTGAACCGTAAACTCTAGAACCCTACACTCTAAACCCCCAAAGCCCTGAAGCCCTAAAGCCTTGAAACCCTAAACCAAGGCTGCACATTTCAAACCCGGAACCCAACCCTGACACCTGCCTCTTGGGTTCAGGGTGGTGATCAAGGTTCTAGGGGTCTATAGACTTTAGAGTTTTGAGTTTTGGCTGCGGGGATTTCGAGGCTCGGGGTTGGCCTGCAATGTGTATAGTTGCTTCACTCAGGCGCCGAGATTGCAATACTCCGAGCAAAACCGTGAACACTCCGCTACAGTTCAGACAAGGCTCAAGCATCAAGTCACAGGGTTGAGGATGTACGGTATTCTTTCCGGGTCCAAAGACACGACCATTGTGGAATTAGGCCCCAAAAGACCATTCGGTTTAGGGCTGGTTTCAGTGTAGATGGACCCTCTTGGTTTTGGAAGCTGCGCCGTACAGACTACCCGGTACCCCGCCTAAAAGTTCGGTCTAAAACGGTGCACGCGCAACTCCAGCAGTCTCACAGGACGCTGCCCAAAAGCCCTACACCTCCCTAGACCCTCGTCTCGGCAAAAGGGCCTTACATATGACACACACAACACGAAACCCGAGTAAGTAGGCTTACATAAGCCAGGCATGGGCGATTCCAGATTGAAGTCGCGGAGTGAGGGGCGCGCCTTGAATTTGGGACCCTTAGATCAGGGCTATAGGGCTTTGTTTTTTGTGCCGAGGCTCGTCATTTGCTGCGCCCCCGTGTCGCGATGGCCGCGCTCCGAGAGTTTCGGCTTTTCGCGGCGCCGGACCCCGTACCAGAATCGATTATAAGCCCTATAAAGACAACCCTTAAAAACCCCAAACCCAAAACCCTAAAAAAACCCTGAACCCTAAACTCTCAAAAACCCGAAACCCACAAAAACCCTAAACCCTAGAAAACCCTAAGAAGCCCTAAACCCGACACCCAGGATGCTCAACACCGACCTTCAGTGCTCCAGCTGCAGGCAAGCGTCAAACGCACGCAGCAGGAAGCCACTTGGCGAGAAGATGTTAGGTTTTGTTAGGAATATCCGAGGTGTGATGGATTCCCGCACTTGAGCCTGGGGGCAGGTCATCCCAGAGCTGAACGACATGATCAGCAAAATGGAGAAAGACGCCAAACGTCGCAGAACCAGCCAAGGAACCACCGCAGCTGGCTACTCCAGCGAAGCCTCCGAAACGGAGATGGATGACCTGCAGCTGCAATTTCTAGCTGACATTTTCGCAGTCTTCGTGGACAACCCGGGGATGGTCAGCGGTGAGGACGGATTTTTTCTCTTGATTTTGAGACATTCGAGGCGGCTTTGAGGAACCACCACAACGTAGATGCCCATGAGCTGCACAGCAAGTGGGAGATTTGCGCAGCCCGTGCGGGACTCAACAAGTTTGAGAAGCTCCCCGTACACGAACTGTACAGTCTTTTTGTGGATTTGTGCTCATTTTGATAAATGATGTTAAATGTTTTCGCCAATGAACTTGCCCCAGGCAGAAACGGCTACTCAGCTTGCCCCAAAATGAAGGGTGTGGGGGCTCTGCATTTTTCTTGTTTCAGAGGTGGGCGCTGGAATGCTCAGTTCCCGCTGTGAGGTTTGGACTTTCAGTATCTTGTCAGAGTGGTTTGTTTTGATGCAAGTCCACTCCCCCCACATCATGCCGCTTTTGAATCTGCCTCCCGGTGCCGCTAGCTTGCTTCTTTTGGCATGAGCTTGCTGCTTACTCAGATCTCGTCAGCCGCGTTAGCTTAGCAGCAATTTGGCTGGTTTTGAGACGCCAGGCGTAACCTTAGCGCTCGCTCGGCGTCCCAGATGGCGAAGCAGTACGCCGCGTGGTTGACTTGGTTTGCAATCTGAGGGGTTTTCGTGTCAAATCTGATGTTCCAGAAGTGGTCGGCCCATTGAGGCCGCCGATGCAGCATTGGCCCTCAACTTCGAGGCAGAAGGCACAAACGGTGTGTGGAGGAGGGCGGCTGGAAGCTCCCTCCGCGAACCCTAAACCCTAAACCCTAAACCCTAAACCCTAAACCCTAAACCCTAAACCCTAAACCCTAGACCCTAGACCTTACCTTAGTGTCTCTTGGCAAGCTTGAAGGTTCAGGGCCCCCTTAAACCCGAAACTGCAAGTTCAGAGGTTCAGGGCCATGCCAGTTTCCGCGTAATATACGGGCCTGAAAATATAAGGACCTAAATAATTACACTAGATTATGCTGGGGGTTCCTTAGTAGAATTATCGTAGAATATACTCCAGAACCTATTCTAATTATTAAGGCCTCTAGGTTAATTCTGACTCGTAATCCTTGGAGTTCCGGGTGCTATCTTGACTCCCTTCAGTCAGTTCTCCAATGCCCAACCTTCGGACTTTTTCGGTGTTCTTATAGGACGGTCTAGGGTTTAGGGGTTTAGGGTTTAGGGTTTAGGGTTTAGGGTTTAGGATTTAGGGTTTATAGTTTAGTAGTCGTCTGAAGCTTTGCCTATGTTTTTTCCTGTGGCGTATTGTGGAAGTGAGTCGTCTGAAAGCCTGAATCCCAGGCACGGGCTCCCGAATCCCAGAAAAACTCCACGAAGCGCCGGCAAAAGAGAGAGGCCAACAGCCAGATTCCTAAAACTAAAACTCCACCTAAACCCTAAACCCTAAAACTCCACCAACCTCTCCAAAAAATGAAGGCCGGGACCGGCCTGGGAGCCGCCGGGGGGCTGAGCAACGACTAGTCAGTTTAGATTCCCGGAGAGCCCAATACCCCTTAAATAAGGAATAGACCTCATTTCATAATATTAAGGCCCCTATAATTTAAGGTATATTCTTTATTCAAGTGGTATTCGGCTCTCCGGGTTCAGGTTTAAAAGGTTCAGAGTTTAGGGTTTAGGGTCAAGAGTGCGTTTACTCTGGGCTTCTGCCGGCCTTGATACGGTGCTAGTAGGTTTTTTTTGTATACGGTTTTCATTGAGTTTTCATGGCCTTATTGGCTGTTGGGACTTACTTTGCGGCTCTGGGAGTCAGGGTGTTGATGCAATTTCAAAGTGCCGGAATCCTTTCCAGAGTTCAAGCCTTTCCGCTTTACGACTTCGTTGAAGCTCCTGCGTGGCGTAGGGCCACGCATCGTCTCTTGGCTGTTGGGTTCAAGGGTTTGGGGCTCAGGGAAGTACCATGATTGCAAGAGTCCCAGCAGCCGTGCAGCTCGTTCACTCAGCAGGTTTACGTTCACAGCTCCCCGTTTGCGAATGGTGGGACCACGCCATGCTAGTGAGCTCTCCATGATGCCACGGAGTGAAGTTTCCAGATGGCAAACCACTCTATCATGGGTTGCAGCACACACTGCTTCCTACCGGCCCTGGTGAGAACTTCAGTGACTAGCTATACTGTAAACCATAATTAGCAAGGTGTCAAACTCGGCTCAATATGCATTGAGTGTGCAGGCCCTCGAAACTCGGCCGTATAGACTCTATAGACAACTTTTGGGGCTTGTGCAGTCGCCTGATTCCGCCAGGATTGGTTTTTTGCCCCATGGAGAGTTGGGAAGTAAGTAGAGAGGACCTATCACTATGGTCCATTGGTTTTAGACCGTTGAGCTGTCTGATTTAATATGTGTGAACACTGGGACCCTCACGAGAGGAGCCATTGTGAGAAGCAAGGTCGCGGCGGGGACAACCTTTCAGCTGCCAACACCGTGGCAGGCCAACCTGTTGTGGTATGTGTTTAGCTCATTTCAACTACGTGAGGTTTATAAGTATCCTGGAAGTCCGGTTGTAGCTACCTTAAGAAGCCCGAAAACTTCAAAACAAAACGCAAACCTTATAAACGCTGAGCCCCAACCTTCATAAACCCTAAGCCTCATAAGCTCTAAACCCTAAACTTCATAAACCCTGAACCTCACAAGCCCTAAACCTCATAATCCCTGAACTCCGAAGCTCACATACCCTAAACCTGACCCTCAACATCCCTAAACCCTAAGCCCTAAACCCCCTAAACACTAAACCCTGAACCCCCTAAACCCTGAACCCTAAATCCTGAACCCCCTAAACACTAAACCCTGAACCCCCTAAACCCTAAACCACAAGGCTTCAGTCTCAGCTCGGATACTCGAAGCCACTGGCTCTGAGGCGCACACCTGACATGAGCAGCCCGGTGTGAAGAACTAGAAACTAGGGCTCAGGGTTTAGGGTTCAGGGTTTAGGGTTCAGGGTTTAGCGTTTACGGTTTAGGTCTCCCAGTGCGCCCCCTTTGTTTCCCTTTTTATGGTCTTCGGTTCCTTCATGAAGCTAGCCATTACCAAAAGGCAGCCCCTTTGAATCCTGGTTTCTGGGGATCCTACAAGATAGATATTTCTCAGGATTCAGGATGTGGGGTTTCAGGGTCTCGGGCGTTTAGGGCTAAGGGATAGTAGTGGTATGGCGTCTATATTCGGGTTTACAGCTGGTTTTTAGCGTAAACAGCACGTACTGGCAGTTCCTCATACCATACCCGTAAACTTCAAACTTGACTCTAAGCATCACGGCCTCCATATTGATGCAAGATGGGAAGTGAAGCGCCTCCCCTCCCAAAAGCGCAAGACAACACACCCAGAACCCGAAATCCTGACCCCCTCTCCCCTCTCGCCCAGAACAAAACCAGGCGCGATTCTCTCACTCTAAAAGTTGCCACAGTCATAACCTCAGTAGCATCCCTGTGTAATTTAGAGCTGGAGTGGTCATACAGCCAGGCTGTGAACGCTGAAATTAAGCTTGCTCTCGCACCTTTTGCCCTAAACCCCGAAGCCCCTAAAACTCCTAAACCCTCTAAACCCTGACCTCCATCTACGGCATGTACTCAACTAGCCATGCCGCCAACAGCCGGGCAGTGGTGATGGAGGCTTCAAATGGGTTTAGGAAAGTTTAGGTTTTGCCTGTTGGTTTGTCTGTTTTTTTTATGAGGGGACGAGTGTTCGGAGCTTCGTGGTCAGTCATCTTACGCAAGGCTTAGAGTTTCAGCGCTTCGTATCCGAGCGCAGGATTTGGGGAGCTGGGTTGGGATGCAAAGCAGTTCCTTTGACCCGGCGACTGGTAGGGCTTGCATGGATTTCGAGCTGCTTGTGTTTGGAACAAGCCCCGTCTCTTTCTGCGGTCTGCAACGTGGATAAAGCAGTGGGGCGATAAGCTTTGTTCCAGCATTTTAGCGGTTCCCTAGGCTGAGCTGATTCTGCGCTTAGAATCAGTTCTGCCTTCGATCTCTGTTGCAATGCCCCGGGAGGTGCGCATGGCACCACCGCTGCTTTCCTAGAGACATCCTTCTCGGGACATCTGACGCTGTAGAGTCTGTAGAGTTTCGGTTTTGGGTATCCTTGTAGGAGCTCCATAACTTGCGGACAATAATTAGTCTAAACTTGAACTTAAACTTAAACTGGATTATAGGCCGTTAATTAGTCGGTTGACACGGCTGATTCCTAAGATGTACTTGGGTCAGCGCCAAGAAGTCTCCAGAAGGATGTCTTGTGTAGTGGCGGGGAAAGGAAGCAACTCAGCTGCTCGGACGATGCAAGTCCTCTTCTCTCTGAGGTCTACTTGGAGGATCATGGGACTTAGTAACTAGGGTTATAAATAAGGTAACCAAAGTTATAACCCCAATTAGGGTACTTATAACCTTACTTACTAAGTCCCATGATCCTCCAAGTACGGCTGTATACGGCGCTTCAGATTTCAAGATTGGTTGCTTGCGGGTGCAGATGAAAACCGTGTGCTTGGGTTTAGGGGTTGGGGTCAAAGAGCCTTCGTTCAGGATCATGGAAGAGGTGTTTCTGCAGCTGTGAGGTGTGAAAACGTGGTACATGATGATTGCTTGTATCCTCCGTTTGAACCTATCGCCACCATCTCCGCCATCGCCGCACTGAAGCTAGCACCTACAGCAGCACCCCTGCCACCACCATGACGACAGCAGCTATTGACTGCTACCGCAGCTGATACTGCTAACACTACTACGACGAGGACACCGATAGAGCTATCTCTGAGGCTACAGCGGCTGCGACGCCATAGCTTCCTTGTGACTGTGTTTGCTGTGTCGGTTGCTGTTGCTGGCGCGATGCTTGCATCAGTCAGCTCCGGAAGATCAGGTTTTGTGCGGGATCGATGAGCTCAGGCGCTGCTGGAGATGGGAAACTTGGCGTCGTTGAACCTTCGTGCTCGAGGGTCCAGCTGTTACGTCCTGTCATCTCTGGAACTTCCATCCAGTCGTCGGCACGGGAGGCTTGGGAAGGATCCTGACCAGAAAACTGGCTACCCAATGTTAGAGCCATTCAGAGTTCCTTTAAGGGCTTAGGGTCCAGCAGGGTTTAGGGTTCAGAAAAGCACCATGGAGACTACAGGTAACCTCGTAGCTTAGCCCATGAGACAAGATCAGGACCTGGCGAGGTGCCTTGGCAACCTAGAAGACCATTTAAGGGGACCCCAAAAAAGCTCCAGTCCCCTTTAAAGGAACCCTTAGCAGAGCCCTAGAAAGGACAACACTCTCCGATCTCTTGGCCGGCAGAAAGCCGAACATTCGCCGTTGCAACGAGGCCCCGGCTTCTTTGGTGCAGGGTTTCTTTAGCTGGGACATGGAGTGAAAGGTGACCCTGATATGTGGACTTGGAGTGAAAGGTGGCCCTGACATGTTGCTAGTTGGATCCTTATCTAAAACGGACCCTCAAAAATACATCACCGTTTTTAAGAATCATAAGAAAAGGACCCTTAGATAAGGTACCCCTAGTACTTTAAAGAACGCCCCAAGTAGGAGCACAAAACTGGGCGTGTTCGCTGTTCTGCTGTTGCCGGTGGCTTGCCCCTGTTATCTTTGTCAAAGTTTCTTTTCGAGATTACGCCTTAAGTAGGCTCCAGGGTTTAGCTTTGAAGCTTCAGAAAATTTGGTTCCCCTAAACCACAAGCTCTAAACCGAAACCCCATAGGGCTACTACCCCCGTTTTGCTCCAGGCTTTGGGCACTTTGGCGGCCTCCGGCCGCTGGCAGGAGATTCTTCAACTCTTTGAGGCCTCCTTGTTTAAGGGGTACGGTAGGAGTTACTATAGGGTTTAGGGTTTAGGGTTAGGGTAGAGTTTACTATAAGGGGTCAGGGTTTAGGGTTAGGGTAGGGGTTCCTTTAGGCCGCTACTTTGTGGCGTCCCTTTAAGGGTGGGTTTAGGGGCTACTAAGAAGAGTTTACTAAAAACCGTGACTTTAGAGGGTTGCTACAAGGGATACCATATGGGTTTTGAAAGAATACTTTAGGGGTTACGATAAGGGGCTTGCTATCAGGGCTATTTCCCTCGAATTTTCGCGGTTTAGACGTTCTTAGGTTCCCAAGCATACATACCCTTTTACCCTTTCTACTTTGGGGTGTCCTTGTTAAACAGCTTGTTAAGATGAACAATGTGAAGAAATGTACCCTACTCTTGGGCGAATACCCACAGCCAAGAATTCAAAAAGGATCAAAGTCAGCACTGCTGCCATTGACTTTAATGAACAGGGAAACTGTGGCCACCATAAGTCTTGTTATTGCCTCTGTTTTTACGAGTCATGTTTCGCCGGTCTTGCGAACGGCTTATCTGCCGTGCATTACTGTCATACGATAATCAGTGTTGTTCTTGTCGGCCGTGCGCTTGCAAAGATGGGGCTTGGCTAAAGATGAACAGCATTGCTTCAACGCCTCTTTAAGGTTTCACTATACTATACAGCCACATGAGATCCGCTTCTGGCTCTATTAAGCCCTATTCGAGCAAAGACATCCGCAAATCCTATTCATATACGCGGTGAGCCATAGTCCCTAAGCCAAGCTTATTAAGGTGTTACTAAAGAAGCCAATACTATTGCGTAGGGTCCCTTTTAAACGAAGGGACTCATTCTAATTATGATAGCCTCATACAAGGGTGTGTTAACCTTTTAATAACTATTCTGAACTCTCTGTTCTTTGCATTGTTGGTGCGCTGTATACCCCAGACCCTAAACCCCAGACCCTAAACCCCTGCATGAACGCTAAACCCTAAATCCGAAACCCAAAACCAGAAGCCCTACATGTGTTTGGTGCTCATGGAGGTCCTACCGGCGCGAAAGCTTCATCCGGATGTGGCGACCTGCAGCACAGGAAGCGGCAAGAAGGTAGGGTTTAGGGTTTAGGGTTTAGGGTTTAGGGTTTATGGTTTAGGGTTTGGGTTCCGAGCTTCTTCGGATTCCTATCTGCAAGGGTTCCTTTACCTGAGGCTTCCTATGAAGGGTTTCTAAAAGCGTTCTTATGAAGGGTTTTGCCTGGGGGACTTAGGTTTTCAGGGTTTAGGATTTCAGGGTTTAAACATGGCCCTACTAAAATATTATGGGGCCGTGTGGCTGTTTTTATGCATTAGGGGTTGGATTTTGTAAGTTTGCAGTTGCTTTAGGTGTGGACTTTAGGGTCAACTGTTTGTTTTTTGCTTTACAAGACAAGGTTCTTGGCATGGTCTCTGGTTTTGCACATTGCTGTCGGATTCACGGTCGTTTTGTGTCGTGTGCTGACCTCTTCCACGGGTGGGAGGCAAGTCTGACATTCAAGCTGCAAATGCCTGTAAACAAGATTTCGAGCTGGCGTCTCCCTGGCTTAGGGAACCCAGACACTCCTAAGGAAAGCCTCACAGACAACCAAGGCATTGCCATGCGAGCCTGCGCCCACGGCACGCAGTGGGTCTTCGCTTTGCAGCTCTTGTGCCTTGCCTGTGCTTTATAAGATACGCAGATACTGACAACCAAACCCTAAACTCGCAGCTCGCTCGCATTCAAGATGGCGCACGAGCTGAAAGCTCGAGACTTCGCAGGGTACATATGAAGATACGTTGTAAGCCTTGGTTCTTCGAACCTCTGCGAGTCGTGAAGCCTGCGCAGCCAAGGTTCCAGATGCCCAAATACCTGGTGCGGCCGAACACCATTTCTTTCAACACGGGGATGAGCGCGTGCAGCTTGGTCTGTGTGGGACCTGTTCATCGCGATGTACCGGAGCCCAAGAACCAAGAGCAAAGACTTCGAAGCGTGTTATCATTTGCTGTGATGCCGAAACCGGAAGAAGCTGAACCCCACAACAATCAAACACATGACCACCTAGTCGTTTGGGTTCGGCTCACACCATGGTCCTGAAACACTTGCAATTGAAACGAATATCACATCTATCCTGCATCGTCGGCGTTAGCAGGAGGGCGCCAAACTCGATATCATTAACGAAGGGAGTGACTAGATGTAATTGATGTAATGATAGAGTTCCTTTGGTGGTAGTGGTGGAGGTGGTGATGGTGGTGGTGGCGGTGATAGTAGTGCAGGCGCAGGCGCAGAGGCGCAATCGAAGTCGCCGTCGTCGTCGTTGTCGTCGTCCTAAATCTAGATTCCCCAGTAGTAGTTGTTGTTGGGCGCCCGTATAAAACCCAACTGCGAGTAGTAGGAAAAAGGGCACCCTTGTCATTAGGGGGCTACTTGGGAACGTGGCAATAGTAGACAGAGTAGGAGTAGCTCCCTGGAGTAGGAGTAGGACTGGGAGTAGGAGCAGGACTACGTAGGAGTAGCAGTTGTCGTCGTCGTCGTCGTCGTAGTAGCAGTGGTGATAGCTGAAATAGTAAGTAGTAATGAGTAGTCGTGGTAGTAGTAAGTACTACCACCACTACTAATTACTTTAGTCGTCGTCATCATCAACCCCAAGCCAGATCAAGGCACCAACAGTGGACATTGGGAGCGAGCCTGGAGCCTTGTGGCCAGCATGCGACACGCTGGACCCACGCTACTGGTACGTTGTGATTTGGGGGGGTTGAGGGTTGAAGGTTCAGGGGTGCTCTTCTGTAGAGCTTGAGATGCTTTCTGATAATAGAGTCGACTCTCATCGCACAAGGTTTCCCTATGTGGTTTTCAAGTATGGTCACACAATAGCCACAGGCTTCCCTAAACCCAAACCCAAAGTCCCAAACCCCTAAACTCCGAGCACTAAATGCTCCTATTTACGACATTCTACGTCACTCATCCTAATATACCCCCTTCAAGAAGCCCAGTTCCGTTGTTCCACAGCCTGAGAGACAGGAATTTCTCCGGACAGCACCGGCTTCAACACTTGCAGCAACGTCTGCGCATCTGTGGGCGCCTGGGGGGCAGCGGTGTCACTGCTGGCCCAGTCCGTGTTGGCTCAGGCCGGGCCTCTTCAAAATGAGGGCCTAGGGCCTTGGGTCCAAGCAATAGAGGGGCCTCGATGACTAGAATAGGGTTTTGGGGCCCTACTCATAACAAGGAACCACCAAAAAAGTATTGGTAATTATTTTAGGCCCCTTCATCCGAGCTTCTGGGCTGTTAGGAACCTTGGATCCTTATGGATCCTCCTGCTTAGGGTTTAGGGGTTAGGGACTCTTAGTAGTAGAGTAGGTAACCTTTCATCTTTTTGGGGTGCGAGAATCCCTTTGTAATACTAAAGGGTAACCTTTAGTTCCCCTTTGGTACTGGACAAGTACGGGGTTGTAAGTCAAGCACCTTTTGAGGTTTAGGGCCTAGGGTTTCGGGGTTAGGGCTTTTGGTGCTGTGGGGCTCCAGCTTTCAGAGTTCACGGTCGACACCACCCATTGGTGGCAGCTCGATGTACAGTAAACTTTTGTTGAAGCAGGCACCTGCAGACCCCATGCTCTAGAGACGCCAAGCCCTAAACACTGCAAGCCTTAAATCCCAAACCCTACACACCGAAGAAAAGGGTATCCGGCACCTTAAACCCTGAATCTCCGCACGATAAACGAGCCCGAGTATAGACAAGCCCCGAGGTTTCTCCGGACGTGCACCTGGGCTACCAGTGATGGGGACGGGGTATGACAGGACTACAGTAAACCCCGAAAAGTTGGAAACCGGATTAAGGACAAAAATAGTGCTGGGATTCCCTATACATTGCTCTTGAGGATTGAGGCTATTGGGTTTCCAACTTTGGGGCGTCTACTAAAAGCCAATGTAGACCCCTGATGGATAAATCCTTCACGGTAAGGATCCTTACGACCGTTTCTACGAAGGAATCGGGGTCCTGAGTGGACGGTCGACAGTCTCCAGTGCTAGAGAGAGAGCAGACACGAGAACGACAGATGCGGAAACAGAGCCACCCACACAGACGTCTGCATTCGGGAAAAGAGTCTGGTATACGAGGAGCAGCAACGCTCTTAAGGAGGGTTTCACTTAAGCAGAGGTGCAACAAAGCAAACAACTAAGATGGCTACATGGATTGGTGGATGAGACTGGACACTAAAGCAAAGCTACATACACTCCTAACCTTCAAAACCCCTCAAAAGCCGAAGCCCTGAACACGCAAATCTCTGCCTTGAACACCACAATATACCCGCAAAGTCCAAATATCATAGTTGCAGCGTCATATACCCCGAAATAGATTTCCAACTTCCATGCCCCCTATAGCAAGCCCTACAACAGTCTGTACAGACTCTATACATTTCTGTTCATGTTCTTGTGATGACCATTACGATGCTTCTCAGTATCATTATTATCATGATGCCTATCATGATGATCATCATGATTATCGCCACGATGAGGAGAGGATTATCACTATCAGCATCAAGAAGAGTCCGTTTTTCAGCGTCCGAAAGCAAGTGAGGATTGGTTTCAACAGCGCGCTGAAGGGCTGTGCAGTGGCCGAGGCGTGGCAGTCGCCCGGCAAGGAAAGGACACTTTGACAGAGTCGTTCAATTAATGCCCTTACCAGGGTTTACGTGGGGGTTATAGGCTGTGCATAAGAGCTCTAGAAGAGCTCCTGTAGTTGGGGTTCATAGGTTCTTTGCTATACTAAGGTTTCTGGAAGGGTTTGACAGGGTTCATGGGTTTTTACAAGGGTTCCAGACGGGTCTTTCATAACGGTTGTAGAATCACAGAAGGGATTGTCAGTTGGGCGTGTAGGGTCTCATTGGGTACTGGAAGATTTGGAGCTTATGGACAGTTCTATAGGGCACTGCAAAGGTTCAACAAGCAGAACCATGAGGGTTTAGGGCAAAGTTTAGGGTCTATAGGGTTCCGTGTTTTGGGGCTCAGGCTCTTGTATGGTTTAAGGGACTCAGTTTGTTGAGGCTCGACAATAGTCTTCAACCAGGGTTTAGGGTTAGGGGTTGAGGCCTTTGTGCAACGACCCAGCTTCAAGGAGTCTTTGTATGGTGCTGTTAAACCATCTTCAGCATGAGCCTTTGGGGCTTCAGGGGTTGGGTTTTTAGGAATTAGGGTCTATAGGGCTTTGGGGGTCACACGTTGATATCAGGCCGCGTGGC